>JACEFZ010011780.1:55000-95496 GCA_014155875.1 Cepaea nemoralis | reverse complement strand
ACGTGATATATTCTTTTGTAGGTAGGATTTTGAATTGTAAAATGCACTCTAGGCTGTGACCTATTCAGCCTGCTTTTTCCAACGTCAAACTGCTAGGTATTTGCAACAGCCTCAGACATTTTTATCCTTGTAGGAAATGCCCAGGAGTTTGCTTGGATGTTCCAGACTGGGAAGTGACGTTTCTGTGGAGGTGTGCCTAAAATGTCCCGTTCTTGTCTGCTTGCTTTGGTGTAGTTCATTTCTATTGTTGTGCTTTGGTCTTTAGTTTTCTTTCCACCTGTTTTTCATAGACATTTGTTTTCATAGACTGCTTTTCTAGTATTTTTCTCTTGGAAAGCTCTGAGATACATGAGGCTGTTCGAGGTTTCTTCAAGCCTTTGCTAGCTTGTTTGCTTTATTTTCTGGATTATAAAAATTGGCTGGTTTCCACTACATTTCTTGTTCAATCCTGTATTAAAACAATGTATCAAAGAGAAATAAATTAGAGAAAACAAACCCGCAATCATGCATAAGATTAACATAACATGATAAGAAATGACTGACCTCGGACAGAAAGAACTGCAGAGGCGGTTGTGACCTTTGAGTTTGACATGCTGTTTAACGCCTGACATACAAATGTTCCTTCGTCCCGATATTCAACGTTTTTAATTCTCAAAGTTCCATCCTCGGATACAAGGAATCTTCCATTTTCTTGATGTGGGAACATCAAAAGCTGGATGGAAGATGATAAAGCACACTCTTGATAACATTTTGTGTTTCTTTTCATTAACATGTTATTTATTTTACATGATTGCAAATGCCATTTTATTTATCAGCATCATGCCTATCACTGTCAGTTTTGTTGATTTGTGTGTTTGTGAAGTTTTTATGATTATCATAATTGGGCTGCCACTCTTCCAATTTATTTTTCTTTACCAATACCATCATTCAACGGTCAAGTAAACATCCAAGATCTACAACAGGTAGCAGCGAACCGCCAGGCATGGAGAGCCATTACTTCTGCCCTATGCGCCGACTTAGGCTCAAGAGGAAAGACAGACTGACTGACTGGCTTGACTGACTGACTGACTGACTGACTAACTAACTAATACCATGTTTGTGACAGTTATGTTACTCCTAATGTTTTTTTCATACATATCAGTATTGTAAATATCAGTCTATTTCTAATGCTTCTGTTATTGATGTCATGATTGTAACTATCTGGCTATTTCTGATGTTTCGTTTACTCATACCACGATTATAATTATCAGCTATTTCTAATGTTTATAATTTCAATATCATCATTGTTACTTGAAGGCTATGACTAATGTTTCTTTTATTGATATAATAATTGTAACTATGAGGTTATGACTAATATTTCTTTTAATAATATCATGGCTGTGGCTCCATCCATCCAGTGGCTTGTTCTGTGCTTTAATAACAGCATCAACATCATGAACAACAATGAAGTATGAATGTGCTTGCCTGCTCCTTTCCCTTGCTCCAGAAGACAGTGGGAGGTGGGTTGCTGGTAACAACACATTGGAAAATTGCTGTTCTTCCACGTCCAACAGATAAATCTTTTGGCGTGATCACAAAGGAAGGGAGGGCTGTAAAAGTGAAAGCAGAACAAGATAAGTGCACATTAATATAACCATATCAATGTAATATATTTGCTAATACAGAAAGGTTGAACTATCTTGCATGCATCCACTTATACATACAAACACATACACAATGCTCGATATTATCCCATGCAAACGTTTGAAGAAAACAGTAGTTTTGAAAAGTCAAATCGTCAGAGCACCGAACACAAGCCGTACTTCACTTGAACGTGAAGTTTATTGTTGAGACGACAGCTGTCCAACAAACACAAGTCTGCATATGCATTTTCACATAAGGCAGCCACCTGAAATGCCAGAAATACAACCATCTGCCATTTTCAGAAACTGCCTTTCATCACAGTCACTGTTAGCAGAACAAAACATTTTGAATGAACTTCACAGCTCACAGCGTCGCACCAAGCATTCAACTGAGTAGCTTGGTGATGAAACCGGGTCCTCCAAGTCCAGACATGGGGAAAATGCACTAGCAAACCGTTCCTCATACAATCAACTCTCCAAGGTCTTACCAGCCTGCCTGCCTATCAGTCGTGTTGGCTACAAATCTAACATATGGAGATATAACCAATCACCAGCACCTGTTTCCATAATTTTATACATGATTATAATAGTCATTCATTAAAGGTCACAGAAACCATCATGATTAATCTGCACAGGCCAGTTTTGTGCAAACAGAAAGACATGATAGTCAGTTTAAAATGATGGTGGTAGGCAATGGAAATTACTGTGCAAGTGTGTGTATATTTCAGCTTGAAGGATTTATCTAGCTAGTTACTTTATTTTATGTTGTGTGATTTCTGCAGTATGTACATGATGAGATACAGTGAAATATGCCAGGCAATAAATCATGCAATCCATTGTTTGTGTCTTCATTATTCAAATTATACAGGATTGCACAACTCAGTATGACTGTGGTTCAAAGATCAACATACTGATCTGGTTAAATATGTGTGTTGCATGCATTTTATGCTCCTATCAGCCTGGTTATCTTACTTCAGGTCGCATTTGTTGGTATCTGCTTCCCTAACCTTCCATTAGAATGATCTAGATTTCCTTGTAAGACAGGAGTTGAGTTTCAACAAGAGATGGTGATGCTATTTGATTCAAAACTTCTGATAATAAGCAGCAAAACTTCACATAAAATAGAATCAGTTGGTATAGCCACTCATCTTGTTTACCGGAAATTAAACTGAAACAATGCATGTAAACAGATATGGCATCAGCCACATTTATTACACGAGCAACTAAGGGATTATCGTGAACCTGAAACTGACAACCATTTTAATTAGAGACATGAACTTGGAGCTCTGAGTTTGAATGACGAAGAAGGAACCAAAATCATAATAAATAGCCAATTAATGCAATTACTGCCTATGTGTTATAAGGGGAACAAAGAATAGTAACATGTAACCTACCATGCTTGTGACAAGAGGTGACTAAAGAGGGTTGGCCCTCAAGAGAAGCAAAGAAAGGTAACATTGTAACCTACCATGTTTGTGACAAGATGTGACTAAAGAGGGATGCAAAAGATTGCAATCTACCATGCTTGACAAAGAAGTGACTAGGGAGGGTTGTGCCCATGTATTTCCCAATCCCGCTAAACACTAGCTGCAAAATCTACTATAACAGAGTAGGTTTGTAGGGGAGTGTTGGCTGGTGTGCAATGGGAAGATTATTCAGTATTGCACGGCTGAGCACTCTGCTGGGGGGAGGGGGGGGGGGGGAAGCAGCTGTGACGACGGGGTAGTTACGACCGATCCATCCTACGGCAAGACGTGATATTAACATCTGGAATGAAAGTTAGTTAGACCCTGTTTTATTTGATAACAGTTGTAATGGACAAATAAAGTGGGACCTTCAAAAATAACTGAAGTGAATTGGCGTTGGTTTATCTACACATCATCTCCATTACCTCCGGCTCTGTTATACTACCCAAGCATGGACAAATATAAAGATAAGGGAAAGAAAAGGATAACTCGGACAACCAAGAGGAAAGAGAGCTCTTCTAGAAAAGGTGTGTGGAGAAAGCCACAAGGAATCCAGATTACAATTTCCTTTTACCTACGGGAAAACTCCAGAATTGGCACCTAGAATGTTAGAGCTCTATATGAATTGGGAAAGACAGCGCTGGTGGCAGAAGAAATTAAATACAAACAAAATAGAGGAAGACCAAAAAATATATGGTGTTGAGAATTAGAAACGGACATGAATAAGATGACGGACATGGTGAGACCTGCAGGAAGTAGCTAAAAAAGGATGGTTTGGCCCGAGTTAGTCGATGGTATATGCCCCTAAGGGGGTAGAGCAAGAATTATAAGTATAATGTACATAGAGTGTTAAACGAAACAAATATGCAGATGTTTATTTACGAGGGGGCTTCAAATGAAAACCATCATTTTTGTGTGTGAATATATTCTGAAAAAGTAAAGAACAAATGTATCATTTTTCGATGTAGTCACCACTGCGTTAATGCAAGTCCTCCAGTGCTGATAAAGTGCTAGGATCCCTGTAGAAAACAATTATCTTGGTCACGTGTGTAACCACTCTGACCCGGTTGTGAAAATTCTGACACAGAAGTCAGACCGTTTTGAAACTCCCCACTCCACTGTTACACATGCTTGACTGACAGGCATGCTATCACCATACTGGACCTTCATTCCCTGATGAATTTCTATAGGTTTTACCCTTTCACTGATAATTTAAAAAAAAAACAGATAACAAAACATTGGTCCTCTTTGGTGCATGACAAAATCTTTAAACTGTCCTGATGACATCACCGTGTTCATCTACACAGTATGTGGCACACTTAACACTCTTGACATCCTTAACAACAATACTGACAGGTTACAAAGACAATGGCATGGTTATTGCAATTTCTATCACACGTTTAAGGTTTTCATATAAATTCCTAAAATCCAAATAAATTTCCACCGATACCAAACAGAACAAACCAGCTGTATCTCTACTTACTCTGAACAGAGAGTCTTCCGACAGCTTCCACGGTGCCAGCGCTGTTCTCTGCCACACAAACGTACACTCCGTCATCCACAGCCTGGACTTTCTCTATACGTAGGGTCCCGTCATCCAGCTGTCGAGCCCTGCCATTGGAATACAGTCAAGTTAGGTCAAGACGTTGGCCTATGTACATACAAGTAAGTTACCTGCATCGCTTGGGGACAGTGAATCCAGTTCCACAATCCCACATGCCGACCTCAAAATCAGCTGTAGTTGATTTGGAAGCAGATTACCTTGCATTGATTTTCACAATGATTTGTGTGTTAAACGTTCAGAGAGCAATGGCAAACTACTTGACGATAAGTTAGTTGCCTAGAAAGTCACAAACAGTCAAATGTTGGGGTTGAGTGTGACATCCTGTAAAGGATATGCAAATAATTGTCTTTTTTTTTTAAAGTTTAAATAGGTGCCTGGCTATCTAGACCATCTCCAGAAGTCAAGTCAAGTAGTCAGTCTACTTATTTGTTAGTGAAGTCAAGTCAAGCCAAGTCAAGAAATCTACTTATCTACTATGTAGATCTACATAAGAAGTCTACTTATGTGCTAGTATTCTTATAATCAAGAAGTATACTTATGTGCTAGTATTCTTATAATCAAGAAGTATACTTATGTGCTAGTATTCTTATAATCAAGAAGTATACTTATGTGCTAGTATTCTTATAATCAAGAAGTATACTTATGTGCTAGTATTTTTATAATCAAGAAGTATACTTATGAGCTAGTATTCTTATAATCAAGAAGTATACTTATGTGTTTGTATTCTTATAATCAAGAAGTATACTTATGTGCTAGTATTCTTATAATCAAGAAGTATACTTATGTGCTAGTATTCTTATAATCAAGAAGTATACTTATGTGCTGGCATTCCTATAATCAAGAAGTCTATTTATGTGCTAGTATTCCTATAATCAAGAAGTATACTTTATGTGCTAGTATTCTTATAATCAAGAAGTATACTTTATGTGCTATTATTCTTATAATCAATAAGTATACTTTATGTGCTAGTATTCCTATAATCAAGAAGTCTATTTATGTGCTAGTAAGGAATAGATAGCTGTCTAGCCCTGCCATTAACATTCAAATCAAGTAAAGAAGTCAGACAGCTTCTGCAGCAGAAAAGCATTGACAGCTGTCCAGTTAGTCTACCCCTGTCACTATAGTCAGTCAAGTCAAGTCAAGAAGTCATACTACTGATGTATCAGTAAAACAAAGACAGCTTTCCTGTTTGCCTAGCCCTTTCCATTAAAGTCAAATTATCCCTGGTACATGGGAGTCTCCGTGGCGAAGTGGTCAAGCTGTTTGACTTGGGCTCCGAAGGTTGTGGGTTCGATTCCGGGCTGCGTCATGGTTCATGGGTTAAATTTTTCTGAGACTCCTATGGGTCGTCGCTATACAGAGTTCGTCCTTTGTGCGACACTTTCCGCGCTGTGGAAAGAGACCGAGCCATATGGGATAAAACCTGGTGCAATGAAATCGACCCTGTCGACTTTTATCCCTGGTGCCCAGTTTACAAGGCTAAGGACCACAGATCTGTGCCTGGTGCCCTGTTTACAAGGATGAGTTGACTACAGATCTATGCCTGGTGTTCAGTTTATTACAAGGATGAGTTGACTACAGATCTATACCTGGTGCCCAGTTTACAAGGCTAAGTTGACCACAGATCTGTGCCTGGTGCCCAGTTTACAAGGCTGAGCTGACCACAGATCTATGCCTGGTGCCCAGTTTACAAGGATGAGTTGACCACAGATCCATCCCTGGTGCCCAGTTTACAAGGCTGAGCTGACCACAGATCTATGCCTGGCGCCCAGTTTACAAGGATGAGTTGACCACAGATCCATCCCTGGTGCTCAGTTTACATGGCTGAGGTGACCACAGATGTATCCCTGGTGCCCAGTTTACAAGGATGAGTTGACCACAGATCTATGCCTGGTGCCCAGTTTACAAGGCTGAGTTGACCACAGATGTATGCTTGATGCCCAGTTTACAAGGCTGAGTTGACCACAGATCTATGCCTGGTGCCCAGTTTACAAGGATGAGTTGACCACATGCCTGGTACCCAGTTTACAAGGCTGAGTTGACCACAAATCTATGCCTGGTACCCAGTTTACAAGGCTGAGTTGATCACAAATCTATGCGTGGTGCCCAGTTTAGGGTATCCTCAAATCACTACTTCTTTCTTATAATTATCATCATCATCATCAAGTGCCGTGCCGGCTGGCGTAGGCGTTCAAGGCTCTCCATAGATCTCGGTCTTTGGTTTTCTGGATCAACTCTGCTGCTGATATTCCTCCATGCCACCGTCTCAATCCATCCAGCATCACTTCTCTTGGTCTACCTCTGCCTCTCTTCCCCTCGATCTTTCCAGTTGTTACGATGTTCTCCAATGCCTCTCTTCTCATCACATGACCGAGGAAAGCTGTTTGTCTCTGTCTTATTGTTGTATATAATGTTCTAGTTTCATTAGCCTGTTTCAGACAGTCGTCGTTAGTTACTCTGGCAGTCCAAGGAATTCGCAACATTCGTCTCAGGAACCACATCTCTGTTGCTTCTAATTTCTTCTTAATTTGTTCATTTACATTCCAAGATTCACTGCCATACAGCAAAACTGGTTCTACATAGCATTTCAGCACTCTCTTTCTTACATTCAGTGACAGTGACTTATTGCATATGATACTCTTCATTTTCTGAAATGCAGCTTTTGCCTGCCCTATTCTGCTCCTAATCTCTGTTGTACATCTTCCATCTGATGTTATAAATGCCCCTAGGTATCTAAAATTATCAACTTGGTTAAGGATTTTCCCTTCTATTTCTATGTCACATTTTGGTGTCACCATTTTCTTTGATATTACCATTATTACTGTTTTCTTGATATTCAAGTTGAGTCCTTTCCTTGCACTCTCTGTTACTACAACGTCTAATAATTGTTGTAGGTCTGTTGAATTATCCGCCACCAATACTGTGTCATCTGCATAGCGTATATTATTTACATTATAACCTCCAACTAGTATTCCTGGCATCTCTTTGATCTCTCTCATTATTACTTCGCTATACAGGGAGAAAAGATCTGGTGACAAGACACACCCTTGTCGTACTCCTAGCTTTATCTGTTCGTAACTACCCTCTTTATTTCCCATTTTAATTGCTGCTACTTGGTTCCAGTTAATATTCTTTATTATTCTTAAATCTTATAATTATATTAGCCTCAAACAAACCATGTGTGTTTATGTATTAACTATCTTTAACGTATATTTCGCATCCACACCTGGGATGGCCTTAATTACTTTTTTTTTTTTTTTGCATATCCTTTACAGGACATCGCTGTCAACAGCAGCATCTTTCAGCTGTCTGTTGATTTCTTGGCAAGATTACGCTCAGTAGTTTGCCATTGCTTTCTGAGCGGCCGGCTCAGTATCCCGAAAGTCACCAGCGGGGGTCGAACCGCTCCCAGTTCTCTCCCGCTACGAGACTCTGCGTGATAACCGGGATTACGTAGAAAGTGTTGTAACCCCTCAGCCAGAGAGACCGGCCCTTAATTCCTTTTTTTTTTTTTTAAGCATATCCTTTTTACAGGACTTAGCTGTCAACACCAGCATCTTTCAGCTGTATGTTGATCTCTTGGCAAGATTACGCTCAGTAGTTTGCCATTGCTTTCTGAGCGGCCGGCTCACATACTCCATAAGTTACCGATGCGATTCGAACCACTGCTGATTTGAACCGTCATCACGTTACCTGACGAGAGTATACGAGATTTCTTAAATAACTTCAATGGGATTATATGAACATTAGGACAGTGAAGTTTATAGAAGAGACAACATTGCAGATATAGACATAAATTTCAAGCCAACGAAAGAAGAAGATACAAACATTAGTCTCTCATCCGCCTGGGAACTGATACAATGAGTAGCTACTTAATCCCTGAAAGAAAAAAAAATTCAATTTCTCTCACAATAAACACGTGACTCAGGTGAACACAGAACAAGAGCTGTTCAGACATAACATCCTGCAGTTGCCGATCCACCTCATCCTGGCGTTCGTACAGATTGAGCCTGGCTTTCTTAACTGCATATCATAATAAACGCAACATCTGTTTAAAACATAGCCGTTAAATATGGTAAGAAAACCCCGAGACGGATTTCAAGAATGTTGCCACGCTGTTTCAGCTCTCCTACTTCGTGGCTGCTTCAAACTCACAACCAGAAGGTAGAAAACAAGTTTGAGAGACCAAGCTGGGACAAGAAAAACAGAAAGGCGATGTCAAAAGCTATTTCAGATTCTCCTATTTTTGTAAAGCCGTGAGAGTGATATGTTGTATGATATACATATGTTCAGAAACATTGGCTTCGTGCCGAAGTTGTGAAGTCTGGAAACACAAAACCTCATACCTTCCGAACGGAATTCTGCCCTCTTCTTTCCTCCATTGAATACTCGGGATGGGATCCCCCGAGGCTCGACATTTCAGCTCAATGGTGTCATCGACATTTGCTTGAATGTCATCTGGCATTTCACGGAATGTCGGCTTCTCTGGGTAAATAAAGACAAGGGTTAGGTAATCAGGACACGAAAAAACCGCTGGATTGTGTTAGTTAGTAATGCTAGCGATGAACGGGAACCGCCGTGTTGGGGTTGCAACACATGGGCGATTTATTGATGGAAAGCCAAATACTTGGCGATGACGACAATGATGATGATGGGTTGGGATAGTGTTTGTGGGGGTGGGTATAGTACCCAGGTTTTGCTGCTTGTTTTTGTAGGAGTCTTTGCGTTGTTCTTTACATGGGACGTGTTGTGGCGTAGTGTTAAACACGCTTACATACCAACAGTTGGATGTCAGTATGGCCGAATGGATAAGAACGATTCTTCTTAAACATCCGGTGTGCCCATGCCAAAGTAGCGGGTTCAACCCCTACACTGGTCAGTTGGACTAAAATGTTGATTTCTAGTCCTTGACTTGGGGACGTAAATTACAAGTACCTCTGAAATCGAGTGGGATGGCGAGGGATACAGGTAATTGTTTTTATGTTGCATATCCCTTACAGAACGTTGCAGTCAACACCAGCATTTTTCAGCTGCTGTTGATGTACTAGGCAGCTGTTATATTCAGTAGTTTGCCATTGCTTTCTGAACGACCGGCTCACATACCAGCACGTTATAACACAACGCGACACGGTCTGCTGTACAGGCAATAGGGGAAGGTAATTCACACGCAAAATTTAGTCCATTGCATTTGAAGTAGTAGCGTGTGTATGGACTACGTTTGAGTTCTGTTCTGTACATAGAAAGTATGGTGGCGTAGTGATTAGCACGGTTACATACCAACACTGTGCTGTAACGATCAACTCCCTATAATGGCGGCATGGATACCCAACAGAAATTACGGAAACAGACAAATACGGTGACACTGCCTTCATCATACAACAAAAACACAGAAAACGCTGACGTATAACGCATCTTCATGTCTCCATCTTCTGACTTTCATCACCCAATGAAGCATTAGCCTTTAACTAACGCTTTCAGACCCTTTGCAGACTTGTTCATCACTGCTTGGATTTTCCAGCTGAAGCTTTCTTCGGGGTGATGTCACCAGTCTCCCACCAACCTTCATTAATCGCATCTTACGACATGCTTGGTAGATTAGTTAGTTAGTTATTTAGTCTTTCCTCTTGAGCCTAAGGCGGCGCATAGGGCAGAAGTCCTGTCTCTCCATGCCTGGCGGTTCGCTGCTATCTGTTGTAGATCTTGGATATTTACTTGGCCATTGAATGAGCCTTCTCTAATGATGGTTCTACGCAGGGTCTCTCTTGGTCTTCCCCGTTTTCTTTTCCCTACCGGTGACCATATGAGGGCTTGGTAGGGGAGTCTTGTCTTGTCCATTCTGAGTACATGGCCGATGTAGTTCCAACGGCGTCTTCTTATGAAATTGGATACTGTATCCTGCTTCTCCCCCGATGTGTCTCCACCTTGCCGTGGTGGGGGAGCTTGAGTGTCCCGTTGACCCCATGTGCTTGCCGATGGGTGAAAACTACATATCGGACAGCGTATGGGATAGGGACCAGACTAAGAGAGACACAACCTGCTGCTCTGCAGGAGACTGAGGATAGCAGTCAAAAGTTTAAATCAGGCGCATGAAGGCAGTTCTTGTTTCGGACAATACTCTAAGGCTCTCTGTCGAGGGTTTAGGCTGAACGCCTCTAAGCCACAGACCCTCGGATCTGAGAGTCGGGCCGATATCCACCTACCGAAAAATTGGAATCGAGATACTGAGCAAGCTACATGCCCAGTTCTGATACTTGTTTGAAGGCTCTCAGCTGAGGGATATGTTGGATTCCCGGATGAGATGGCCTGGCCGTTTCTCACTGAAAGCTGCACGAAGGTAAGGTGCTGAGCCGGCAGCACATGTAGCCTACCTCGTGAGCGAGTACAAAAAGTCAGTAAAATGCCCCAGTCGAAGGAAATGGTTACGAAAACTGTCTGTATCTAACTCACAGAGAGTGTAGATAAAAGTGGAGAAACGTCTCAATAACGCGAAATGGAACGCACGGCGAGCGAACCTATTGCGTGGTCCAAAGTCAAAAGCAAAAGCTTACCGAGTGGATGTCGCCCGCAGTCTGACCGCCCCTGGAGCTCACTTGAGCGACCAGTGACAAGCGAGCCCAATACATGGAAGTGAGGAACTAAAGCAGCCATGAGCAGGACGTGGCAACTCCTCGGGTGAGCCCAGTCTCGGAGCAATATGTGCCGGCTCTGCAATTATGGAAGCCTCCTTGGATAGCGAGGGACTGCCCATTGTCTGCCCCTGCCTTCCCTTGAGGGCCGACCGCGATGTCGTTGGTCGTTCTATCTTGACCAGCTGAGATGTGGGCGACATCACAACAGTCTAACGTGCCTCGAAATCAGAGGAAGGTTAACCTCATTAAAAATGCCCGCCGGAAGTCGGAAGTGTCGTCCTACGGGTGGCAAACTAAAAATTGACACTACGCAATTACGTCCGAGTGAAATGTCTCGTCCGAATGTCTCTCGTGCTAGGAACAGCTCTGACTACCTAGTTTCCGAATGCCGCTCTTGTTCGGAACAGCTCTGACTAGGAGTAGTATTATATGATGCCTACACCCCCCCCCCCCCCCGAAATTGTGGTGCCGCGTGGTGCGCACCACGTGGTGCTCGTGGTGCTGGCACCACGTGGTGCTGTGTGGTGTCTAGTGGTGGGAGTATGTGGTGCGGTGGTGCTGGGTGTATGTGGTGCCTGTGGAGTGTGTCTTTGGCTTGTTAAGCTCGTTGTTTTTGGCGGGTAAATTTTTTTTTTAAAAAGAAAAAAGTCTGATCTAATGAGCTGGAGGCTCATCATGTCTGTGGTCAGGGTGGAGTGGAAGGAGCCGGCGTAAATAGTAAGCGCAAAGAAGGTGGTGGTCGGTGGTGCGACGTGTATAGTGACGTCATCGGTCCCTCGTAGTTGTATGTTTGGGCTGTTAGGGTCGAATTTTTGGTGGAAAAGTATGGTCTAAGGGGTAGCGGGGGTATTAGGGATGATGTCTCCGCACCTCCTTGTCGCATCTTTACCATGTTAAGATCGCTGCTTTGGCAGGAAAAGTATGTTTTTTTAATTAAAAATTAAAAATAATTAAATTTTTTTTTTAAATTTTTAAATTTAAAAAAATATTTCAATGGAAAATAAAAGATATTGGTTAATAGTGGTTGGGCGGGGCATAAAATCTATTATCAAACGGTGTTAGCTCATTAAATGAAAATCTTAAAAAGAGTAAAGATGGCCGCTAGTTCGTGTTGTAGTGGTATGGCTTAGTGTTATTTGATGTTAAGGGGTGGGTGAGTGAAAGCGTATCTCGATGAGTGCTTCCAAACAATATCATCATAGGTATCAGATCGTTAAAGAAACAAGTAAAGATGGCCGTCGGTGTCCTCCGTGGGTGCCGGGTTCGAATCCCGGTAGGGAGGTCTAGCGGGGTAGAAGAAATATTGATAATGTTTTTGTTACTTAGTTGTGATGGCGATATCTGGTGGTAGTAATAGGCTATGTGTAGCAAAGGAGAGGTGGTGTGTTGGTTGAAGCTTAGGTGCTGCCCCAGACGAGGTGACAGGGTCGAATCTCGGTGCTGTGCCACTGGTAAGGGTAATAGGCCCCAGCGTGTGGGGTGTCTAGATGGTCATACGGGTTATGATTAGGGACGGTTTGTCTCTCCGTATCGCTGTGTCCACAAGTCCAATGGGGAAAACAGGCAGCCGATTTCACCTTTGTACCTACGAGTCACAAAATATAACCTAACTTAAAAATCAGAATATGATTCATAACCTCAACAGGTGTTGCCAAAAATCAGTACTCATTTTCATAACGGCTAATCCAGGGGCTTATCGTCGTCGTAATGAAGTAGGTCGTTTATTAATGTTATTGATGTATCCGCCATGGCAAATAGTTCGCAAGATTAATAAAAGTTCATATAATGTCGATAGAGGATTAAGAGCTTAACACCTATTGTCAGGCCATCCACAGAAAATCAATACCGCCACGCTAGATTCGTCTCATAATTGCGACCAGTGGCTTATAGATATAACCGTTATTGCAGACGCAGCTGTGTGCAGACTAATCTACCAGGTCACGTGGTCTAGGCCATATCGACAAAAACGGGGTATAAATGCTAAGGAATATTCACTGTACAAAACAGTTTCTACCAGCCGATCAGAGCGAGGAAACCAGACAGGACAACCTCTTGATACGAGTCCACAGCAGCAGATATCGTGTATAAAAGACGACCAGCCTATATCATATAGAACTACCGCTCTCTGACATCACCAAAAACAGAGCTCACCATGTGGCAAAGCATTAATGGTAAGTTGGACTTTGATAAATCTTTCACATTTTTGTTATGTTTATTCACATCGACACGTCGGTAACCCAACAATACTAGTATAATACAGGGGATATATAGACCTAGACGTATATAACAGCTGAGGAAACAACAATATAGATTCGTAACAGCTCATATTAGGCTGTGTCAAAACGATGTGAACATAGCGTTACGGTGGTACCTTAATATACACTAGTAGTATTGGGTAGCCGTATGGGAACTGGTGGGGGTCTACATGCCCATGTTCGCTATGACATTACGGTCTTTTAAAAATGAGGGGGTCATATCCGATCCAGAGCTAATAATGATATTAGGTGTTCCCTGTACAGATGGTATAGTACCTTATTTTTATCTATGTTTTACAGATACGGATGACCAGGAAGTCCTAATTCGGAAACTGTGGGGTCTATTAAGAGCGGAACCACACAGCGATTGCCTGGACTGCGCTATTCGCAATATGCAGCAAGCCCAGCCACTCATGGATTCGCTTATGGAGTCTTGGGTTAAAAGAGATAGTTTTTATGATCTAGTAAAGTGTCGACTGCAGTCTGTACTACAAGAACACTTTACCAAGGAGGACATAATCACGCTAAGTCTCAGTAGACTTGAGGCATGTCTCCACGAATATAACGACGAACACGCAACTCCCGAGCCCTCGCCAACCAACAACGAACGTCCATCGCCACCAACATCACCGACCTCATTAACGTTCAGTCAATCCACACTGGTGGATGGGTGGTAAGCGGCTACATTTAGGTCGTCAATAACGGAACAAAGCTCAATATAAATATACGTCGTTGTAGTGTTCTGTCTTCTCACAGTGTGTTTCATAGGGGTGGATACAGAGTGGTATATCACTCGAATGATCGTTTACTGACACAAACACCCCACATTCATCAGGGCTCTCACTAGTAGTAAATCGATGTCTCCTAGTGTGAAAAGCGTGAATATCAGCGCACAAGCTATCACAGTGTTGTGACCAAGTGCAACTGTTATTATTCGTGAAGAACACAGACTAAGCAAGCGTTATAAGTTCGGTGACATTGGTATCAATTCCACATTTGGTCAACAAGAAAAAAGATGTCTACGCCACCAACAGACTCTCATCAGGTTGCCCTAAGACCGGTTGTCACTAAAAATTATACACTGAACCAAGAAAGAATAGTTAGGAACAAAAGCAACAGAGATGCAAGCAGGCGGGTGTACTCGTTAAACGTACATACTCCGGTCAATGTGGTGCTATAACATTTGACAGTACAAGTCACTATGAGTCGTTTTGAACCCGTATGTTTAGCTATTACAAGAGGCAACGCATTGAAACCAAACAAGACCTGAATGGGATACATGTTGAAGAACTGTTGTCAACACCGTTGGCTAAACTCCATATGCAACACAGGACATATGAAACGTTTTCGCTCAAGGAAAGATTGCCAATATTAATTCTTGGTTAGAAATAGACGTGATCGAACTTGAAGGACGCGATACAGACGAGTAGACACACAAACAACCTGCCCGAGTCAAAGATATGATCGGTCAGTAGATCAGTAAACAACTTGAACATTAAAATATTCTTGGACACTAAAAATTGTTGTATTTGCTGTTTTCACAGGTGTGGTAAACTGATCAACTAGGTGAAATATAAAGACTCTGGCTTCTCGAGGTCAAACAGCTACTAAGTCACTGAAATATACAGACCGTGTACCAAGCTACTGCTATCAACCAACTAGTATCAAGATATAGTATTGGCACCCAGAAGCATTATGCCCACTCCTAAGAAAGAAGGCCACTTGTGTATCACCTGTGGGAAAGTATTTACTGAAAAATACAATCTCACACGTCACGCTAATACAGTTCACAATTCCACAACCCACAAATGTCACAGCTGTGGGCGTTTGTATCAACGAAAAGACAATTTACAACGTCATATAAGAATACAACATCACACACCCTTAGACACCTCTCAAGCAGGGAAAAACACTACTGCTCACATAATAACAGAGGAAACGGATATCCAACAAAAAGATAGAACCAAATTGACAGCCCTTAGGAATTACTGCAAGGCGCTGTCGATCATGTTACCCAACCAGGTATTCGTATTAGAAAAAAGAGAAGACCAACAACAATGGGTGCTCATGGACACGTATGATATTAGCGACTGACTACTCAGACAAGTGTATACCACTGGGTGATTGAAATTAAAAGAGAAAACAAATGAAAATCTATGTTTTTGTTATTTGATTTGTATCATTTTTGTAAACATTTGTCCGTTTGTACTTGTGACATTCTTCTGGTGTACTTGGGTCGTTGGCAGATATTTGTGTATTTGTACTTTTGTGGTATTGTACTTGTGTATGTGATTCTGTCTCGTTATACCAATGTGTATTTATTCCTGTCTCTCTGTCCCAATGTGTACTTGTGGTCCACTGTGTGCATGTCTCGTTTATTATTGTTTGTGTGCATCAATTGTTCCACAACCAACATTTCACATCCAGACAAAAGTACAGGTTCTATGTACCACTCCAACAGTCAAATAAGACAAACTGTTAGCCAAACTGACAAAACAGTTGGCCAAAATAAGAAACGCCTCGACCAATATTATAAAAAGTAGGAAAAATTGTAACCAAACTAATTAAAAATGTTGACAAAAATAGGAAATAGCTCGACAAAACTTATGAAAAGTAGGAAAATTGTTCGTCAAATGTGAAAAATATTGAGCAAGTAGGAAATCATGTTAACCAAAGGTGAAAACTATTGACCAAGTAAAGAAACTTCTCGGCCAAACTCATAAAAAGGTAGGAAACTTTGTTAACCAAATGGGAAAAATGGTGGCCAAATACAGAAATATCTCGACCAAACTAATAAACATTAGGAAAATGTGCTAGCCAAAGGTGAAAAATATTGGTCAAGTAAAGAAATATCTCATCCGAATTTATAACAAGTAAGAAAACATGCTAGTAAAATCAAGAAATATGTCGACCGAAGTAATACAATAGGCAAAACGATGGACAAGCTTATAAAGATGTCGACCGTTATAAGAATATGTGTTACCCAAATTAGGAAAAATATTGCCCAAGTTTTGAAATAGCTCGACCAAACTTACAAACAATAGGAAAATATGTCGACTACAGTAGGAATATTTGTTAGCCAAAGATGAAAAATAGTGGCCAAGTAAAGAAATATCGCATGCAAACTTTTTAAAATGTATGAAAATGTGTTAGCCAAAGGTGAAAACTGTTGACAAGTAAAGAAACTTCTCGGCCAAACTCATAAAAAAGTAAGAAACTTTGTTAACCAAATGTGAAAAAATATTGTTCCAAGTAAAGACAGGTTTCAACTAATCTTATAAATATATCGCCCAAACTGATAAACATTAGGAAAATGTGTTAACCAAATGGGAAAAATATTGACCAAGTGAAGAAATATCTCAACCATACTTATGAAAAGGAGGAAAATGTGTTAACCTAATGGGAAAAACATTGGTGAAGTGAAGAAATATCTCATCCATTGTTATAAAAAGTAGGAAAATGTGTTAATCTAAGGAGAAAAATATTGACCAATTAAAGACAAATTTACACCAAACTTATGAAAAGTAGGAAAATTTGTTAACCAAAGGGGAAAAAATATGGGGTAAACTATGAAATATGTTGACCCAAGTAAGAAAATGTTAGCCAAAGGGGGGAAAATGTTGGCCAAAACATGAAACATATTAACCAAACTTATAAATATCTCGTGTAAACTTTTAAATAAGTAGGAAAAAAAAATATTGCTTCTGTAGTTATGTCAAAAGTATCTTGAACTTTTATCTGAACAGACATTTCACAAGACATAATTATCAACGTCATCACTTTCCCTCTTTTACATTACCGAAAGTTTCAACTTACCATTCCAACGTATCTGCTAAAGACGCACTTATACATACTAATCACCCATCTCTTCACACTCTTTGTTCTTTCTTTCTAACACAATGTGTCTCTGTCTTTCATAAATAACTTCACAACTTTTCCATGTCAAATCACCAAGATACTCCAAACCTTCGTTGCACATGAGTTCTAATGAAACAGTCATAACAACATTTATGGTAATGCAATCTGTGGCTCCACCTGGGATAGTTTCAATATCATCTGAGTATTCATCAGCAAAGAGCTATTACCCATGGCTGACATCTTCAACTTTCTATACCACAATGACTTCTACACTAACCTTCCATTGTTCCATCTTTCAACAATACAAAGGGTGGTGTCGAAGTTTAGCTAACATAACATTTTGTACTTTGTCCACCGCTTTCACACTTTGTCATTTCACAGCTGCAATAACGACAAGTCTGCAACCAACACTGTCTGTTATGAAGTCGACCTTTCTTAAAACGACGTCTGTCTTAATGAGCCCTTGAATACCCTCTACCAGATCTTATAACCGACTTTCAACGTTTCATACCAAATAACATTAACACTCTCTTAGATTACAGAACAACCGATTTTCTGCTGACTAGGCAGGTTTCCCAATCTAATGGAGATACATCACCTGTCCCCCTAACATACTAGGCGGTATTCTAGACAAGGAATATGGTCATCAACCATCACCCCTAAGAAGAACTTGAAAACAGCAACAGAGATTGGGTTCCCGAGACGAATTCCTTGGACTACCAGAGTAACTGACGCTGATCGCCTAAAAGAGCCTACAAAACATAGAGCCTTATATACATCAAACACAACAAACTCTTTCTTACTAACCCTAACCCTAACTATACATCATCTAACCCTAACACTAACCCTAACCCCTAACCCTAACTTTAACCCCTAACCCTAACCCTAACTATACATCAATCACAACAAATTCTTTCTTAAGAGACATAGATACAAACCAGTGTCAGAAATGTGAAAAGTTAAAATTTAATTAAAATTTAAAACTAATAAATCGCAATTTTATTGCCCGCTTCACTTAATATACAGATATAGCCTAAGTATAGGTGTAAGTTAGGTATAGGACGTATATCGAGCTTACATCTTGCGCAATAAAATTGCGATTTATTAGTTTTAAATTTTAATTAAATTTTAACTTTTCACATTTCTGACACTGGTTTGTATCTATGTCTCTTAAGAAAGAATTTGTTGTGATTGATGTATAGTTAGGGTTAGGGTTAGGGGTTAAAGTTAGGGTTAGGGGTTAGGGTTAGTGTTAGGGTTAGATGATGTATAGTTAGGGTTAGGGTTAGTAAGAAAGAGTTTGTTGTGTTTGATGTATATAAGGCTCTATGTTTTGTAGGCTCTTTTAGGCGATCAGCGTCAGTTACTCTGGTAGTCCAAGGAATTCGTCTCGGGAACCCAATCTCTGTTGCTGTTTTCAAGTTCTTCTTAGGGGTGATGGTTGATGACCATATTCCTTGTCTAGAATACCGCCTAGTATGTTAGGGGGACAGGTGATGTATCTCCATTAGATTGGGAAACCTGCCTAGTCAGCAGAAAATCGGTTGTTCTGTAATCTAAGAGAGTGTTAATGTTATTTGGTATGAAACGTTGAAAGTCGGTTATAAGATCTGGTAGAGGGTATTCAAGGGCTCATTAAGACAGACGTCGTTTTAAGAAAGGTCGACTTCATAACAGACAGTGTTGGTTGCAGACTTGTCGTTATTGCAGCTGTGAAATGACAAAGTGTGAAAGCGGTGGACAAAGTACAAAATGTTATGTTAGCTAAACTTCGACACCACCCTTTGTATTGTTGAAAGATGGAACAATGGAAGGTTAGTGTAGAAGTCATTGTGGTATAGAAAGTTGAAGATGTCAGCCATGGGTAATAGCTCTTTGCTGATGAATACTCAGATGATATTGAAACTATCCCAGGTGGAGCCACAGATTGCATTACCATAAATGTTGTTATGACTGTTTCATTAGAACTCATGTGCAACGAAGGTTTGGAGTATCTTGGTGATTTGACATGGAAAAGTTGTGAAGTTATTTATGAAAGACAGAGACACATTGTGTTAGAAAGAAAGAACAAAGAGTGTGAAGAGATGGGTGATTAGTATGTATAAGTGCGTCTTTAGCAGATACGTTGGAATGGTAAGTTGAAACTTTCGGTAATGTAAAAGAGGGAAAGTGATGACGTTGATAATTATGTCTTGTGAAATGTCTGTTCAGATAAAAGTTCAAGATACTTTTGACATAACTACAGAAGCAATATTTTTTTTTTCCTACTTATTTAAAAGTTTACACGAGATATTTATAAGTTTGGTTAATATGTTTCATGTTTTGGCCAACATTTTCCCCCCTTTGGCTAACATTTTCTTACTTGGGTCAACATATTTCATAGTTTACCCCATATTTTTTCCCCTTTGGTTAACAAATTTTCCTACTTTTCATAAGTTTGGTGTAAATTTGTCTTTAATTGGTCAATATTTTTCTCCTTAGATTAACACATTTTCCTACTTTTTATAACAATGGATGAGATATTTCTTCACTTCACCAATGTTTTTCCCATTAGGTTAACACATTTTCCTCCTTTTCATAAGTATGGTTGAGATATTTCTTCACTTGGTCAATATTTTTCCCATTTGGTTAACACATTTTCCTAATGTTTATCAGTTTGGGCGATATATTTATAAGATTAGTTGAAACCTGTCTTTACTTGGAACAATATTTTTTCACATTTGGTTAACAAAGTTTCTTACTTTTTTATGAGTTTGGCCGAGAAGTTTCTTTACTTGTCAACAGTTTTCACCTTTGGCTAACACATTTTCATACATTTTAAAAAGTTTGCATGCGATATTTCTTTACTTGGCCACTATTTTTCATCTTTGGCTAACAAATATTCCTACTGTAGTCGACATATTTTCCTATTGTTTGTAAGTTTGGTCGAGCTATTTCAAAACTTGGGCAATATTTTTCCTAATTTGGGTAACACATATTCTTATAACGGTCGACATCTTTATAAGCTTGTCCATCGTTTTGCCTATTGTATTACTTCGGTCGACATATTTCTTGATTTTACTAGCATGTTTTCTTACTTGTTATAAATTCGGATGAGATATTTCTTTACTTGACCAATATTTTTCACCTTTGGCTAGCACATTTTCCTAATGTTTATTAGTTTGGTCGAGATATTTCTGTATTTGGCCACCATTTTTCCCATTTGGTTAACAAAGTTTCCTACCTTTTTATGAGTTTGGCCGAGAAGTTTCTTTACTTGGTCAATAGTTTTCACCTTTGGTTAACATGATTTCCTACTTGCTCAATATTTTTCACATTTGACGAACAATTTTCCTACTTTTCATAAGTTTTGTCGAGCTATTTCCTATTTTTGTCAACATTTTTAATTAGTTTGGTTACAATTTTTCCTACTTTTTATAATATTGGTCGAGGCGTTTCTTATTTTGGCCAACTGTTTTGTCAGTTTGGCTAACAGTTTTTCTTATTTGACTGTTGGAGTGGTACATAGAACCTGTACTTTTGTCTGGATGTGAAATGTTGGTTGTGGAACAATTGATGCACACAAACAATAATAAACGAGACATGCACACAGTGGACCACAAGTACACATTGGGACAGAGAGACAGGAATAAATACACATTGGTATAACGAGACAGAATCACATACACAAGTACAATACCACAAAAGTACAAATACACAAATATCTGCCAACGACCCAAGTACACCAGAAGAATGTCACAAGTACAAACGGACAAATGTTTACAAAAATGATACAAATCAAATAACAAAAACATAGATTTTCATTTGTTTTCTCTTTTAATTTTCAATCACCCAGTGGTATACACTTGTCTGAGTAGTCAGTCGCTAATATCATACGTGTCCATGAGCACCCATTGTTGTTGGTCTTCTCTTTTTTCTAATACGAATACCTGGTTGGGTAACATGATCGACAGCGCCTTGCAGTAATTCCTAAGGGCTGTCAATTTGGTTCTATCTTTTTGTTGGATATCCGTTTCCTCTGTTATTATGTGAGCAGTAGTGTTTTTCCCTGCTTGAGAGGTGTCTAAGGGTGTGTGATGTTGTATTCTTATATGACGTTGTAAATTGTCTTTTCGTTGATACAAACGCCCACAGCTGTGACATTTGTGGGTTGTGGAATTGTGAACTGTATTAGCGTGACGTGTGAGATTGTATTTTTCAGTAAATACTTTCCCACAGGTGATACACAAGTGGCCTTCTTTCTTAGGAGTGGGCATAATGCTTCTGGGTGCCAATACTATATCTTGATACTAGTTGGTTGATAGCAGTAGCTTGGTACACGGTCTGTATATTTCAGTGACTTAGTAGCTGTTTGACCTCGAGAAGCCAGAGTCTTTATATTTCACCTAGTTGATCAGTTTACCACACCTGTGAAAACAGCAAATACAACAATTTTTAGTGTCCAAGAATATTTTAATGTTCAAGTTGTTTACTGATCTACTGACCGATCATATCTTTGACTCGGGCAGGTTGTTTGTGTGTCTACTCGTCTGTATCGCGTCCTTCAAGTTCGATCACGTCTATTTCTAACCAAGAATTAATATTGGCAATCTTTCCTTGAGCGAAAACGTTTCATATGTCCTGTGTTGCATATGGAGTTTAGCCAACGGTGTTGACAACAGTTCTTCAACATGTATCCCATTCAGGTCTTGTTTGGTTTCAATGCGTTGCCTCTTGTAATAGCTAAACATACGGGTTCAAAACGACTCATAGTGACTTGTACTGTCAAATGTTATAGCACCACATTGACCGGAGTATGTACGTTTAACGAGTACACCCGCCTGCTTGCATCTCTGTTGCTTTTGTTCCTAACTATTCTTTCTTGGTTCAGTGTATAATTTTTAGTGACAACCGGTCTTAGGGCAACCTGATGAGAGTCTGTTGGTGGCGTAGACATCTTTTTTCTTGTTGACCAAATGTGGAATTGATACCAATGTCACCGAACTTATAACGCTTGCTTAGTCTGTGTTCTTCACGAATAATAACAGTTGCACTTGGTCACAACACTGTGATAGCTTGTGCGCTGATATTCACGCTTTTCACACTAGGAGACATCGATTTACTACTAGTGAGAGCCCTGATGAATGTGGGGTGTTTGTGTCAGTAAACGATCATTCGAGTGATATACCACTCTGTATCCACCCCTATGAAACACACTGTGAGAAGACAGAACACTACAACGACGTATATTTATATTGAGCTTTGTTCCGTTATTGACGACCTAAATGTAGCCGCTTACCACCCATCCACCAGTGTGGATTGACTGAACGTTAATGAGGTCGGTGATGTTGGTGGCGATGGACGTTCGTTGTTGGTTGGCGAGGGCTCGGGAGTTGCGTGTTCGTCGTTATATTCGTGGAGACATGCCTCAAGTCTACTGAGACTTAGCGTGATTATGTCCTCCTTGGTAAAGTGTTCTTGTAGTACAGACTGCAGTCGACACTTTACTAGATCATAAAAACTATCTCTTTTAACCCAAGACTCCATAAGCGAATCCATGAGTGGCTGGGCTTGCTGCATATTGCGAATAGCGCAGTCCAGGCAATCGCTGTGTGGTTCCGCTCTTAATAGACCCCACAGTTTCCGAATTAGGACTTCCTGGTCATCCGTATCTGTAAAACATAGATAAAAATAAGGTACTATACCATCTGTACAGGGAACACCTAATATCATTATTAGCTCTGGATCGGATATGACCCCCTCATTTTTAAAAGACCGTAATGTCATAGCGAACATGGGCATGTAGACCCCCACCAGTTCCCATACGGCTACCCAATACTACTAGTGTATATTAAGGTACCACCGTAACGCTATGTTCACATCGTTTTGACACAGCCTAATATGAGCTGTTACGAATCTATATTGTTGTTTCCTCAGCTGTTATATACGTCTAGGTCTATATATCCCCTGTATTATACTAGTATTGTTGGGTTACCGACGTGTCGATGTGAATAAACATAACAAAAATGTGAAAGATTTATCAAAGTCCAACTTACCATTAATGCTTTGCCACATGGTGAGCTCTGTTTTTGGTGATGTCAGAGAGCGGTAGTTCTATATGATATAGGCTGGTCGTCTTTTATACACGATATCTGCTGCTGTGGACTCGTATCAAGAGGTTGTCCTGTCTGGTTTCCTCGCTCTGATCGGCTGGTAGAAACTGTTTTGTACAGTGAATATTCCTTAGCATTTATACCCCGTTTTTGTCGATATGGCCTAGACCACGTGACCTGGTAGATTAGTCTGCACACAGCTGCGTCTGCAATAACGGTTATATCTATAAGCCACTGGTCGCAATTATGAGACGAATCTAGCGTGGCGGTATTGATTTTCTGTGGATGGCCTGACAATAGGTGTTAAGCTCTTAATCCTCTATCGACATTATTTGAACTTTTATTAATCTTGCGAACTATTTGCCATGGCGGATACATCAATAACATTAATAAACGACCTACTTCATTACGACGACGATAAGCCCCTGGATTAGCCGTTATGAAAATGAGTACTGATTTTTGGCAACACCGGTTGAGGTTATGAATCATATTCTGATTTTTAAGTTAGGTTATATTTTGTGACTCGTAGGTACAAAGGTGAAATCGGCTGCCTGTTTTCCCCATTGGACTTGTGGACACAGCGATACGGAGAGACAAACCGTCCCTAATCATAACCCGTATGACCATCTAGACACCCCACACGCTGGGGCCTATTACCCTTACCAGTGGCACAGCACCGAGATTCGACCCTGTCACCTCGTCTGGGGCAGCACCTAAGCTTCAACCAACACACCACCTCTCCTTTGCTACACATAGCCTATTACTACCACCAGATATCGCCATCACAACTAAGTAACAAAAACATTATCAATATTTCTTCTACCCCGCTAGACCTCCCTACCGGGATTCGAACCCGGCACCCACGGAGGACACCGACGGCCATCTTTACTTGTTTCTTTAACGATCTGATACCTATGATGATATTGTTTGGAAGCACTCATCGAGATACGCTTTCACTCACCCACCCCTTAACATCAAATAACACTAAGCCATACCACTACAACACGAACTAGCGGCCATCTTTACTCTTTTTAAGATTTTCATTTAATGAGCTAACACCGTTTGATAATAGATTTTATGCCCCGCCCAACCACTATTAACCAATATCTTTTATTTTCCATTGAAATATTTTTTTAAATTTAAAAATTTAAAAAAAAAAATTTAATTATTTTTAATTTTTAATTAAAAAAACATACTTTTCCTGCCAAAGCAGCGATCTTAACATGGTAAAGATGCGACAAGGAGGTGCGGAGACATCATCCCTAATACCCCCGCTACCCCTTAGACCATACTTTTCCACCAAAAATTCGACCCTAACAGCCCAAACATACAACTACGAGGGACCGATGACGTCACTATACACGTCGCACCACCGACCACCACCTTCTTTGCGCTTACTATTTACGCCGGCTCCTTCCACTCCACCCTGACCACAGACATGATGAGCCTCCAGCTCATTAGATCAGACTTTTTTCTTTTTAAAAAAAAATTTACCCGCCAAAAACAACGAGCTTAACAAGCCAAAGACACACTCCACAGGCACCACATACACCCAGCACCACCGCACCACATACTCCCACCACTAGACACCACACAGCACCACGAGCACCACGTGGTGCGCACCACGCGGCACCACAATTTCGGGGGGGGGTGTAGGCATCATATAATACTACTACTAGGTAGTTTTCCGAATGTCCGCCGTGCCTGGAACAGCTCTGATGGGTACAGGGACAAGCACATGTCCGAAAACTCGCTTAGTGGAAACCAACCGCAGAGCTGACTGGTTTGTGCAGGAACGGCCCAGGGCGAGCGAAATGCCCAATATATTGAAGTGAGGAATTAAAACAGCCATGAGCAGGACGTGACGATTCCCTCGGTAAACCCAGCACCAGAGCGTTATGTGCCGGCTCTGCAATTATGGAAGCCACCCAGGATGGCGGAAAATGCTATGGACTGTCCCTGCCTTCACTTGAGGGATGACCGTGTAGTCTTCGACTGTTCCAACTTGACCAGCTGAGATGTGGACGGTACCACAAAAGTGAGAGTCTCCCAGGATTGCTAACCTGGTCAAAAATGCACGCTAAAAGTCGGATGTGTTGGCCTGAGGGTTCCGACCCGAGGGTGCCTAACCAGACACACCGCAATCACATCTGAAAAAATCACTCCGGATGAACACAAAGAAGAGAAGTATCCTGCTTAGTCTCTTGTCTTATTTGCGAATTGGTTCTGAAGTCTGTCCAGTGGATGTTTAGAAGTCTTCTAAGACATTTGTTCTCAAAATTGTCTAATTTTTTATCTAAAGCTACCGTTGATTTCCAACTTTCACATCCATACGTTAACACTGGAATCACACAAGAGTTGAAGATTTTAAGTTTTGTGTGTTTGCTGAGTGTCTTTGACTTCCAGATGTTTGACAGTTTGTTGAAGGCACTAGATGCCAGTGCGATTCTAGTTGATATTTCTGGTGTTGAGTCCCCTGTGGATGTCATTTTGCTTCCTAGGTATGTGAAGCTGTTGACTTTTTCAAGAACGTAGCTGTTCAATT
Organism: Cepaea nemoralis; assembly: GCA_014155875.1. Taxonomy (NCBI): domain Eukaryota; kingdom Metazoa; phylum Mollusca; class Gastropoda; order Stylommatophora; family Helicidae; genus Cepaea; species Cepaea nemoralis. The sequence goes on along the minus strand of JACEFZ010011780.1, from coordinate 69,465 downwards.
TGGTCTCATCTGAACTGTTGGTAAGATCAATAGTCTTTGTTTTTGTGGTGTTAATTTGGAGACCAATTTGCCCTGAAACATTTTGGAGGTGGTTTATTTTCTCTTGAGCATCCGGATGTGCTGAACTCAAAAGCACTATGTCGTCGGCAAAGTCCAGGTCTTCTAGAATTTTGTCAACCCAATGAATACCCATATTTGTGTTGCTTGTGCATTTGCGCATGACCCAATCGATAGCTATTCCAAAAAGCATCGGTGATAAGACACAACCCTGTTTCACTCCTGTTTCGACTGAGAACCAGTCAGAGTTGCCTGTTTCTGTTCTTACGCAGCAACGTGTCTCTTTGTAGAAAGATTTTATGACGTTGGTATATTTGGTAGGAAAACCATAGATGTTAAGTAGATTCCAAAGTGAAGGACGGTGGATGCTGTCGAAGGCTTTTTGAAAGTCGACAAAGTTTGTGATTAATTTCGACTGGAATTCTACGGAGTCTTCAATGATTATTCTGAGGGTGAAAATGTGGTCTATGCATGACCGTTTTGGTCTGAAGCCTGCTTGTTCTTCTCTGAGCCTTTCATCTATCGCCTTTTTCAATCTCTCAAGTAACATGCTACAAAAAAGTTTTCCTGGTACTGACAATAGAGTGATACCACGCCAATTATTGCAATCAGACATATCGCCCTTTTTAGGCAGTTTGAAAATTACACCATCTTTCCACTGTTGTGGTGGGGATTCGCTTTGCCAGATTTCATTGATCAGCTGTAACAAACGTTGTAAGGTGTTCTCATCTGCTGCTTTGAGCATTTCTCCTGAGATTTCATCTTCACCAACAGCTTTGTTGTTCTTCAATTACAGTGGTACAATTCTTTACGTCCCTTTTGCATCCCGGTAATACCCGTTTGTGCCATGGCGATATACGGGGATGGTCAGAGTTCACTACCTCACACAATCACCATATAATAATGTACAAATCATCAGTACACACAGTTGTCTGCCATTGATTTGCTTCTAGCCAATGACTATACTGATCGGTAACTGTAGCCAGTCTATTTTAAACAGACCCTCCGCCTACCGTCGACTTGAGTCAAGAATTGACATATACATATACAGGGATTCGAACACAAAACCGCCAGGCAGCATGCTAAGGACTGCCTTGCCACAGCTCCTCTTAGTTAAAACTAAATACATGTTTCAGGCTGAATGTGTAAAAAAAACAAAAAAAAAAAAAAAAAAAACAATCGGCAGTGTGCTGGTCATCTTCGGAGTACCTTATCAACGCAGTGTGAGTAGTTTGGTACAGAATGACATCACCATTGTACTCACCTAACACGGTTAGGGTGGCCGGACCACTCTCCTTCTCGCCTCCCTGGTTGATGGCCAGGCACGTGTACTTGCCGGCGTCCGTCACCTTGACCGACGTGATGGTCAAATCCCCCTCGGGGCTGACCAAGGCCCGGCTGTCGGGGGTGATGGGTGACCCGTCCTTGTGCCACAGGACCTTGGGCTCAGGTTCTCCTCTGGGCGGTTTGCAGTGGAAGACGGCTTGTTCTCCGGCCGCTGCGGTGGCCGACTGCGGGCTCTCTCGGAAGTCATCACGCAACACTGAAATCAATGACAACAGAGTAAAGTGTGATGAAGCGTGGGTAGGTACGCATCAGGGAACGTATAAACATTAGACTCAAATAAAACAATAAAGCGTGGAAGCTTTGTCAGAAAGATAAAGGCAAGCGTGTCGAATTCATTACACCGGTGGTGTCCCATGTTACTCGCCTTCTCTGATAACATTAACAAAAGACAGGAAGAAAGAAACAAGGAAGAAATAAAGTGACAATGAAAGAAAAGTGGGAAAAGAAAAAAAAATACAAAGTGCGAAAGAAAGAAAGAAAGAAAGAAAGAAAGAAACAAACAAACAAACAAACAAACAAACAAACAAACAAACAAACAAAGAAATAAAATGCAAAAAAAACATAATATGGGAGGTCGGGTAGAGAGAGAGAGGGGGGAGAGGGAGAGACAGGGAGAGATAAAGAAAGAAAGAAAGAAAGGAAGAAAGACAGAAAGAAAGGAAGAAAGACAGAAAGAAAGAAAGAAAGAAAGAAAGAAAGAAAGAAAGAAAGAAAGAAAGCGCTCCCCCAACAAACTCTTGTTGCTGGACAGTGGGTAAACTAGTTTGTCAGTGTGAGAACCCTTGCCCACGTGATATTACTGCCACTAACCATAATAGCCACAATAATGGCAGGAAGTAAGTGCGTGTATGCGCGCGCACCGTCAAAGTATTTTACGACCCGCGAAAAGATACCATCTATTCTTGTTCAGGCTGTATTCATAGCGCGAGGGTGCCAGAGAGGGGCGCATGGGAGAAGCGAGTTTCGATTTCGGAAACGATAAGTACCGAACCGATGTAGGGCAATACCTTTGGGTGGTCGCTCTGGAGAGGATGCGAAGATATATCGCACAGACAGAGGGCGATAACCCAAGTATAGGGGGAAATGTGGAAGATTACAGAGGTGGTGATTCCTGGGGATCGTGATGAAACACATTTGTTCGAAGTCTTCCTTGGAAGAGAGCGTTTTCTAGCCAGGTTTTGGGTTTCGTGGTGATAACGGTTGGCGGGGGTTTAGGCTTGAAGATGGCTGCAAGGCACGCCCTGTGGACCGCAAGGGGTTGAAAGAACAAAAAGTTGAGGGAATGTTGAAATGTTAACAAGCTTTAAAATTGTTAGTTAGTTGCATATCCTTTACAGGACGTCGCAGTCAACCCAAGTATATTTTGGCTGTTTGTGATTTCTTGGCAAGTGTGAGCTCATGGAGGGAGCTAGACACATATCATTATCAGAAAACTAAGTGATGAAGAATAGAGGCTGGCACTGTTTAGCGCATGCATCGATTAAAAATAAAAAAAATAAAAAAAAACAAATACAAGAGAATAGTATACCTAGAAAAACCTTTGTCTGGAATCCACGGAGTAAACGAAATGGTTAGGTTAGTGGCAATTTCTTTACAGGACGTTTCAATGAACCCCAGCATTCATTGGCTTTTCGTAATGTACCAGGCAATCTTAGTTCAGTAGTTTGCCATTGTTTTCTGAACGGCCAACGCCTCATATTATCGAAATCAACGCTAAGCGGCCTATTGCGTGTACAAAGCATTACGTTGCGATTAACTCCAGGTTGACTTTCGAGGTAATTTTACGTTCGGTAACCTGCCATTGCTTTCTGAACGAGAAGTCAACGTTAAAGTTAAACTGACTGCCAATGTAGGGGTTGAACCCTTCACCCAACCATCAGCGCATCGAAAGTTTAAGAGCGAGCGCTCCTATCCTTTCACGTTATAGGAAGACCTAAAAGACGAAAAGAAGTTTAAAGGGAAGAGAGCCGGAGTCAGAAATGATTAATATGGGTAGGGCATTGGGTAGTTAAAGATAGGACGGCTTTGGGTGGGTTTATTGAGGAGCCATGCCTCGATGGGACAAACAGCACGAAAGAAGAATATATACGCTGGCTATCACATCTCACATTCCAGTGTTATAGTGCGTTCACAAATGTTTGCCCTCGTTCACGATCAATGTTTTACATAAGTATCTGTTGCATCGTTATGAAATATTTTACTGCCGTCTTATATTTACTCCCACCCAAGGAATATGTCTTTGATAGGTCCAAAGGCAACTGAAATCATGGAAAGCGGTGACATTTCTTGTGTTTTGGCGAAATTGTATTGAATTCAGGCTAACAAACTTGTTTTACAGTAGTGCATGTCAGCTGGAGTTACCACTGAACACTTCCGTTCCATTATGTGACGCGATTCTCATAAGGAAATTCCCGTGCACCACGGAGAATATTTATTTTTGAACACTAATGTTTCCATGTGACGATGAAATACATTTTATAATATGCACTTCATCTCTAACCCGCAAATTATATATCGCATATAAGCAAACAAACATTGAGATCTGCTTACAATCGCCAGAAGATATTTTTGTTTTGTTGGGTGCACATAATCTAATAATTTTCCCTCAGTTGGTTACTGAGTTGTGGGTTTTTATACGGTGGGAAAAACATTTGCTAACACACTATAATCAGGCAATTGCCTTTTGTAAGCGTAAAACCTCAAGCGTCTTCACACATAGCACTACCTGATACCAACACGGCCGAGGTACCTACTTCGCTCTGGGTTCTAATCACCTGTTTATAATCCCCCGGCCGATTCTGTGGATGCCTCGGGCTACCGAGTGAGGGAAATATTGTCAATAATGTACACGTCTGATTATGAAGGTCACGGCAAAGATGTTCCCCACGTGCTGTGTGTACGACGTGCGGCCGACCTATAGGTCACCGTGTTTGATATACGATCCGTATTTGATGTTATGCTTTTGTACCTAATCGTAGGCAATGACAAACACGCGCGTGCGCCTCTCCTCCAGGGCAGATGGCGACACCTGGACATGTACGGGGTCGAACTTTCTAGGGGGCGAGACTGAGACGAGCCAGGATTAAACATGTTGATGTGTTTTCATGTTTCCTAGGGTGAGTGCAGAACTGATGTTTGACACTTGCTAGGGGAGAATGTTCGTATAGAGTGGGTTGACTTTGGCAAAGGATATATTTGTCGTTTGGTTTGAAAACGAATGGCGATGGCGGAGAGGTTATGGAAGATGGGTGTTTGCTTGTTGGAAAAACGGGTCGCGTGAAGAAAATAATTACTGTAACAAAAGGAAAGATAAAGAGACGAAAGATAAATAGTTAAATAAAAGAGAGAGGGAGAGAGAGAGAGAGAGAGAGAGAGAGAGAGAGAGAGAGAGAGAGAGAGAGAGAGGGAGGGAGAGAGAGAGAGGCAGAGTGAAGTAGAGAAAGAGGCAGAGAAAGATTAAGTATAAGACATTAAGAAAGCTATAATAGAGAGAGACAAGAGAGGCAGAAAGAAGGGGATAGAGAGAGGGGGGAGAGATAGAAAGAAGAGGGGAGGGAGAGAGAGGCGGAGAGAGGGGAAGTATATGATATTAAGAAAGATATAATAAAGAAACCGGAGAGACAGGGAGAGAAGACAGACAGACAGGCGAGAGGAGGGGAGAGAGCATATGACATTAATAAAGAAATGAGAGAGAGAGAGAGAAAGAGAGAGAGAGAGGAGAGAGAGAGAGAGGTGGCAGAGAAAGAGAGAGGGGGAGAGTATAAGACATTAAAAAAGATGAGAGTGAAATAGAGAGAGAGAGAGAGAGAGAGAGAGAGAGAGAGAGAGAGAGAGAGAGAGAGAGAGAGAGAGAGAGAGCAAGCCATAAAACGTACAGACAGACATATGAATGAATCGATAGATGGATGGAAGGAGAGATGGATGGATGAATATAGGGAGAGAACATAACCCATTAGGAAAAATAGAAAAATATAACACGGAGAGAGAGGTGCAGAGAAATATAGATAGAAAGAAAGATATATAGAGAGCAAGATAGATAGATAGATAGATAGATAGATAGATAGATAGATAGATAGATAGAGAGAGAGAGAGAGAGAGAGAGAGAGAGAGAGAGAGAGAGAGAGAGAGAGAGAAACAAATGTAACTATGGTTATTAGAAGTTCAAAGAGCGTTCACACCAGGTTGCCCCTCAAAGGTCAACGTGTCCAATTCCAGCTTACATTTGTGTAACATTTATTTCCCCTAGACAGATTCTATCCAAAATAACAACCCACGGACACAGTTTTTCTTTTGGCACATATTTGACAGGGTGGCGGTCTTAAGCTCTACAGTACGCTATTTACAACTGCCGTAGGATTTCTTAAATGCACAATTTACACATGAAACATCCCGATTTTCAGCCTGATCCAAGAAGTTTAGATAACCGACCTCACTACCCGAGAGATCAGGGAAGCGTGTGATATTATACACCACAGGTTCTTGGGACAAACCGGCTCAGTGGCTAAAGGGTTACGGGCGCTGTTCGTCATCCCGCAAACCGAGTTCGAAACACAGCTGCTGGCGATTTGGTAGCAGGCCGCCTTGCTTTGCTTTTGATACAATGGTATAAATGTCGGTCGTTCAGAAATCAATTGCAAACTACTGAACGTAAACCTGTCAGGAAATTACACATAGTAAAAAACATACTGGGGTTGCCTGTGACGTCATGTACAGGATATGCATTTAACTAGGAAAACCCCCCAGCTCTACGCAGGGATCGAACCATATACCCTCTGAGCCTGACTCGGACACTGCAACCTCTCAGCCGCGGCTCCAGCAGTGATAATATTATTTTTGAACATTTAAACCAGATCCCACCGCGTGTATTTTTTATGGTTCCTAAAGGTCTACACAGTTGGGGACTCCCGTTTTTCTGTTCTTTTTTTTAAAATAGGTCTAAACAGTTTGGGAACTCATGTATTTCTGGTTCATTAGGTCTAAACAGTATGGGAACTCCAGCTCTAGACAATTTAAAAAAAAAAAAACAACAACAACAACAACAATAATTCAAGGCAATAGACAGAAAGATGAATATTCGACAGTGTCGAATGCAGGTCGTATGTGCTCACTTAACAAGATCAATGGGAGAGAATGTGTCACAATCTGTCATCCGTCGCCGACGTCAGAGCTCTATGGACACGCTCATACGCGGTCAGTCTCTTTCACAACATGTCGAGAAGTATAAACACTGCCGATGACTTTCTGTCTTTCTTTCTGCCTGTCTGTCTGTCTTTCTCCTTCCACCTCCTTTTCTCTTTATTCCTTTTCTTCATCTATATCTTCTTCTTCTTCTTCTTCTTCTTCTTCTTCTTCTTCTTCTTCTTCTTCTTCTTCTTCTTCTTCATCTATATCTTCTTCTTCTCCTCCTCCTCGTTCTCCACCTCCATCAACCTCTAATTCTTTTCCTCCTCCTCTTTCTTCTCTCCTTCACCTCCGCTCCTAATTCTTCTCGAACCCCTACTTCCAACTCCTTTTCTTCTTATTCTCCCCACTCCTCTTCCTCTTCTCTCCCTCCTCCATATTACAAACGCTTGAAAATTATTGGCACACGCATTAGCCTCACGTCCTCGAGGTGCCTAACGTCACGCAGCAGCTGCTTCACACTTGTATATAAGCATTATTCACAACAAATGAACTGAGAGTTAATTTTTAAACGCAGAAATAAGAACTGAACTGCCGGGAATAAAACACGACAAGAAAGCGGAACAGGAAATCGCACTTTAAATGATGAATTTGGGTAACTCCGAGTGAGAAAACTACACACTATTTCCGGGCCAGCAGGTGTAATGGCGTTTTAACGGGTTCAAGTTGTAGTGTAGAACGGGAGAAATTGGAAGCATGCGATCTTATTGCAGGAACTTATATCGCTTGATTTAGATTTACAGTATTGAGAGACACTGGAGGGGAACTTATGAATACACAACAGAAAGAAGCATGGGCAGATTCACAAACAAGAATTCTCATGGATTTAGACATTGGAGAGAGAGAGAGAGAGAGAGAGAGAGAGAGAGAGAGAGAGAGAGAGAGAGAGAGAGAGAGAGAGAGAGAGAGAGGAGAGAGAGAGAGAGAGAGAGAGAGAGAGAGAGAGAGAGAGAGAGAGAGAGAGAGAGAGAGAGAGAGAGAGAGAGAGAGAGATTTAAGAACTGGAATCTTGTTTAAGAAAAACCACGATATAATTCTCAAGTACATTGGAAATTTCTGAAACATGTTAATCGGTACAACCATCTCAGAGCAGTCATAACATATAATGGAAGATGGCTCCAGGAAATTAGAACAAGAATGGCCGTGGCAAAAGTAGCCTTTTGCAAGATGGAATACCATCTGACAAATAAAAAGCTGCCATCTGTAGCGAATGAAAAAGAATGTTTAAGTGCTCCATAAATGCTACACTCTTCTGCTGTGAAGTTATATGCATAGCCTTTACAGGACGTCGCCGACAACCCCAGCATCTGTTGGCTGTTTGTGATTTCTTGGCAAGTTTACGTTCAGTAATGTGTCACTGCTTTCTGAACAATCGGCACTCATATCAAAGTATAAAACCCGACGCATGGCGGTTTTATGACAAATCGCCCGCGGCTGTGTTTCGAACGCGGTATGCAGTATAACGATCTGTGTCCGATACCACTTGCCCACCGAGCCGGCTCTTCACCACAGAGACACATGGACAATAAGCGGACAAGTGGAGAAACATGGACAATAAGCAGACAAGCAGAGAAACCTGGACAATAAGCAGACAAGTGGAGAAACCTGGACAATAAGCAGACAAGTGGAGAAACATGGACAAGAAGTAGACAAGTGGAGAAACATGGACAATACGCAGACAAGTGGAGAAACATGGACAATAAGCAGACAAGTGGAGAAACATGGACAATAAGAAGACAAGTGGAGAAACATGGACAAGAAGTAGACAAGTGGAGAAACATGGACAATACGCAGACAAGTGGAGAAACATGGACAATAAGCAGACAAGTGGAGAAACATGGACAATAAGAAGACAAGTGGAGAAACATGGACAATAAGCAGACAAGTGGAGAAACATGGACAATAAGCAGACAACCGGAGAAACATGGACAATAAGCAGACAACCAGAGAAACATGGACAATAAGCAGACTAGCAGAGAAACATGGACAATAAGCAGACTAGCAGAGAAACATGGACAATAAGCAGACAAGTGGAGAAACATGGACAATAAGCAGACAAGTGGAGAAACATGGACAATAAGCAGACAAGTGGAGAAACATGGACAATAAGCAGACAAGTGGAGAAACGTGGACAATAAGCAGACAAGCGGAGAAACATGGACAATAAGCAGACAAGTGGAGAAACATGGACAATAAGCAGACAAGTGGAGAAACATGGACAATAAGCAGACAAGTGGAGAAACCTGGACAATAAGCAGACAAGTGGAGAAACATGGACAATAAGCAGACAAGTGGAGAAACATGGACAATAAGCAGACAAGCAGAGAAACATGGACAATAAGCAGACTAGCAGAGAAACATGGACAATAAGCAGACAAGTGGAGAACATGGACAATAAGCAGACAAGTGGAGAAACATGGACAATAAGCAGACAAGTGGAGAAACATGGACAATAAGCAGACAAGTGGAGAAACATGGACAATAAGCAGACAAGTGGAGAAACATGGACAATAAGCAGACAAGCAGAGAAACATGGACAATAAGCAGACAAGTGGAGAAACGTGGACAATAAGCTGACAAGTGGGGAAACCTGGACAATAAGCAGACAAGTGGAGAAACCTGGACAATAAGCAGACTAGCAGAGAAACCTGGACAATAAGCAGACAAGTGGAGAAACCTGGACAATAAGCAGACAACCAGAGAAACATGGACAATAAGCAGACAAGTGGAGAAACCTGGACAATAAGCAGACAAGTGGAGAAACCTGGACAATAAGCAGACAAGTGGAGAAACATGGACAATACACAGACAAGCGGCGAAACATCTAATGGTAGTCATTGTAAACGTGGTTTATGTGGGAAATGCAAAGAATACCATGATTGGGAAGAAACAGGAATGAGATAGTAATTCAAGAAACAATACAGAACCATACACTGACTACTTGAATTAGACGTAGACAATCAAGGTTATTATGAAGGAATATAAACTTTGACACTTGGGATGTCAAGTGAAAGGCCTTCACACAGCCTAGGCCAGTGTATTATGAGATGAGCAGACCAGTTTACTAGCACCATTGACGAGGGAGGAGCAAAGGTGAAGGACAATACGGTAAATACCTGGATGGCGTGGCTGGGTAGTATAAAAGTGACAAAACATGGCTTGGCTGGGTAGAATGTCGAAGTTAGGAATTAACCCACAACATACAAAGCACGATGCAAGCTGATCCATTGCCGAGTGATAATATATCGCCATATCTGACGGCCGGCTCCGTGGCCGAGGAGTTAGCAGCTTTCTCCGCTAACCCCGAATACTCTCGTCACGTGACGCGACGAGAATTAGCAGTGGTTCGAATCGCAAAAGTGACTTATGAGAGTATGGAGCCGGTCGCTCAGAAAGTCGTGGCGTGCTGATGAGCGTAATCTAGCCTAGGAATCAACATACAGCTGAAAGATGCTGGTGTTGACCGCAATATCCTGAAACAGGATGGAAACGCGAAAAAAAAAAAAAAAATCTGACTTCCATTTTGGACAGAAGGTTGATATATCGCCATACTAAGGTTATCATGTTATTTGTTTCGTTTCGCTATCTTCCGCAGTTGTATTGCTCAGTGAACGGAAATTTACATTATACTTGTTCACCTGATTGTGTGCGATGTTTAGCTCAACCCTACTTTTTTGTATGGACACTAAATCAGTTAGCTACTTCGCCATGGAGGTCCCCTCCCTCGGCTGATGATGATAATGTTGATGATATGTACCTATGCGTCTGATATTACTACGCCACCATGGCATCTAGTGTCCCGACCACCTGGGATTATTTCCTCATCAGCAGGTCACTGGAAGAAAACAGACCCACGTCAATCACTTTCAGGATACGCCACTGACACCACAATGTGAATTTGGGCGACTGCTGTGCGCGAGCTCAACTGAAAAGCAGGACATTGAAAACCTGGATCTTGTATATGTATCCAACTGCCAGCTAGTTAATTACACCCACGCCACCCGTTGTCAGACATCCACTTTCAAAAGACCGTTATCTGTCACTCTTTCAGTTATCAAAACACGTGGGATCCTTGGCCAAACACGGGCTACCGAAACCAGTATTTACCTTGATAGAACCGATTCAATAAAGCAAGGCGACTATCACCGAGGCGGTATTTTGATACTGGCCATTTTCCCCAGACAGAGGTATGGGCAGATAACTCATTACTATCAGATAACTGGACCCCCACTGCTGTGTATACACCCTTGTTGATGTGGAGGGGCTCGCCAGTTCCAATGACCCCAAGAACTATGCCGACGGTAGTGCAGCTACTGGTATGGTCTCCCATGTTGGACAGCTCAAGGGGTATGGACCAGAGGAAGCGATATTCAGGCTGCCTTATAGGAATACACCATGAAAAAGCACAAAGCAATGCAGCTTTACATAACACTGGTAAAAGGAAATACTAATCCACACACAAAAACCAGTCCAATGCAATAGACGTAGTAGGACTTGTACGGACTACGCTTGAGTTCAAATCAAGCGAACTCAACACAAATATATGTTTATCAACATCATCACCATTGTGTAACTTGGCAACTGTCGTGAACGATGTCTCTCCACATCTGGCGATCTCCAACAGAGGTGTCTGGTTGGAAGAATACAGATGACTCCTGATCTTAAAATGTCAGTACAGTAAAAGTAAAGGACCATGTTACACACCTAGACGCATTGGATACATACAATGAGGTGCCAGACCCATATTTTCATAGATTAATCGCGAATTGGCCTGATCAGTCACATTCACTGCCGCCATGGGTTGTAGTTATTACGCCTCTTTTAAGCACAATGTAACAAGCTGGTGGGTTATGTTGTTAGTATACTGTATATTTTATATTGTATATTGTTAGTGTCCCACCGTTACTTCCCAAGGCATTTCCTGCTACCCATTTTAGGGATGTAGTTGACCGCGCGTCGTCGTGTCCCTGTCGTCAGTTGAAAGCGTTGGGTTTGAAACACGATGTCGTCGCTATAGATTTCAAATTCTCTGTTTTCTAGCGTGTTATCTAATCTCTACTTCTGCCCTATAATTGTGTAAAGATTTAAAAGCTAGAGGACCGACTTCATTGCACCGAGTTTTATCCCATATGACTTGCTCTCTTCCCGCAGGGCGGCCTACCGAAAGCTTCGCACAAAGCACAAGCTTCGTAGCTCCAGCGATGATCCCCAGGAGTCTCTGAGAAATTGCACTCTTGAACCTGAGGGAGTTCAGAATCTAACTCACAACCTTCGGGGCGCAGAGCAGGCGGCTTAACCATTTTTTTTTCGCATATCCTTTACAGGTCATCGCTGTCAACACCAGCATTTTACCGCTGTCGTTGATTTCTTGGCAAGATTACGCTCAGTAGTTTGCCACTGATTTCTAAGCGGCCGGCTCACTTATCCCATAAGTTACCAACGCGACGAGAACCGCTTCCAATTCTCGCGCGCTGCGTTACCCTACGTGGATACACGGGATTACGGAGAAAGTCGTTTAACACCAAGGCCAGGGAGACAACCATTACGCAAATGATGTCTCTTTTCCCTCTAAATGTATGAGTACTAATCAATACTTGTGGATGCGTATTTTATATTATTTCCCATGCTACTTGGATGACCGGTTCGAATCGCGTCGGTACCTTACGGGGTATGTGAGCCGGCCGCTCAGAAAGCAATGGCAAACTACTGCGTGTAATCTTGCCAAGAAATCAACAATCAGCTGAAAGATGCTGATGTTGAGAGCAATGTCCAGTAAAGGATATGCAAACATTTTTTTTTACTCGGTTGACCTCAACGGTTCATCAACAATGGACGCCAGAGGAAGTAGTTACCGCTGTGATCACTTCCAGGCGCGGGGGGTAATTCACTTGTGAATATTTTAATGATGGTTGTTTCCCCCTTGGTGACATGATGCGAGGCCTTGAGGCGAGTAAAGAGTTAAAAAATTAGAATTTATGACTTTTGAGTTAAGGGTTAAAATGTGTTGGTTATTTATGGAGTAACTTTTTGAATGTTAAAAATGTTTTGCTCATGTATGGAGTAACTTTTCGAGTTAAGGGTTAAAAATGTGTAGGCCATTTAGGGAGTGACTTTTTGAATTAAGAGTTAAATTATTTATCTATGGAATGACTTTTCTGAGTTAAAGGTGAAACTGTGTTGTTAAAATGTGTTGATCATTTAAGAAGTAACTTTCTGCATTAAGGGTTAAAATGTGGTGGTCATTTATGAAGCAAATATGAATGGGTTGTCTGATATAGAGTGGGTTGTCTGATATAGAGTGGGTTGGGATAGCAAGTTCATAAATAGGCTAAATGGCTTCGTATTTTCTGTTGAATCTCCCCCCATTGTGAGTGTTAATCAATATAATTTTCAAATCTTACGATCTGACACTGACCCCCGCAAATAACCGTATGTGACATTAAATACACCCCACAGAGAAGCACGAGCGTGAGATGGAAACAAATTGGACAATGAAGGAACCAAGAAACTAACTGAGATAGAAACACGGCACATAAATGGAATGAATTACCCGCTGTTACGAAAATGCAACAGGAACAATGCGTAAGTGAAAGATTCAGGCAATGCATCAGACAAGATAAAGGAACTGTTCAGAACAACCTTCTATTGTACACAGAAAGATACTTCAGCGTTCCACAACCAGATTTGCAAACGAGATAAGAAAACTACCCTGGAAGAATGAGACTGACTATAAGAGACACCCGTGGATTCATTAAAGACAAATCTAGCACCCCCGACTGGCACACCTACGTGACTAGAAGTTGGTTACCATCAGGCAGAGAGGCGGGAAGAAATAAAAACGACACCTGTGGTTAGAAACGTCAAATTAGCGTCGCCACTCCGCCCAGCATGTCCGGTCAAATGCTCACTGGGGTATAGCGATTGGAAAGAAAGAGTCAAATTAACCCAGAGTTAGATAAAGCGGGGAAGGATTCCCAGACTTCAGCGTAATGTGAGACCTCTTCTGTTCGATTCAACTTCATGGACTTTTCTTCCATCCAGGGGCAGTTACCGGGAGAATGCATCTTCGGATGCGGAAACTGTTGAATGCGATTAAAGTCAGCGGAAGGTAAACGTACCATGAAAGACAACTTAAAGGAATGGAAACCAGCCGTGAATCCTGGCAAACGAGATTAGTGAACCGGTTAGGGAAGGGCCGGAGACGTTTCTATGCACTCCAGGCGCAGCTGAGTATGGATGGATGGTTGTTTCCCATCGCTAAAGCGGAGGCACCTGCGTATTCTTCGACGGAAAATGGTAGCAAGAAGAATTAAGAAGACTAGAAACACTTGGAACAATCGATTTTAATACTAAAAACCTTCGTCAACATACAAACAACAAACACATGCTGGCACAACTACAGGAAAAACACTACTTGAATAGACAGACAGACAGACAGACAGACAGACAAGACAAACGGGCGGGCGAGGGAGGGAGGGACAGACAGACAGACAGATAGATAGATAGATAGATAGATAGATAGATAGATAGATAGATAGATAGATAGATAGATAGATATATAGATGGATAGATAGATAGATGGATAGGTAGATAGATAGGTAGGTAGGTAGATAGATAGATAGATAGATAGATAGATAGATAGATAGATTACACATATGTGTACTTGTAAACTGGACACGTGTGAGATGAGAGATCAAGGGGTGAAACGGCTACCTTGGCATCAGTAAACCGGAAGTTTAACAGCGAGTACTCTTATCCGAACAGCCAATCTGTCCTCAACTAATAACAGTGAAGAAAAAGAAGGGAAAGAAGAAAAAAAAAAACATTTCGTCACCATGAATCCAGCCAGGTGGCACAGGTATTCACATATCTCCACAAAT
>JACEFZ010011780.1:0-50000 GCA_014155875.1 Cepaea nemoralis | reverse complement strand
CTTAGAGGTTATGACTTTTCTCCGTAATCTCGTATACTCTCGTCAGGTAACGTGATGACGGTTCAAATTCGAATCGCATCGGTACCTTACGGGGTATGTGAGCCGGCCGCTCAGAAAGCAATGGCAAACTACTGAGCGTAATCTTGCCAAGAGATCAACATACAGCTGAAAGATGCTGGTGTTGACAGCTAAGTCCTGTAAAAAGGATATGCTAGAAACAGTTTCTTGCTAGGGATCTGTAATGTAATAGCGTCATCACATTGTGTACGCCTGAATGTATAGAGCAGTGGTTCTCAACCTTTTTTGGCCCATGCACCCCTTCACCATATGTTCAGAATGTCATCCACCCCCCCCCCTCTTCGTATTTTCGTATTTCCTTCCTATAAATGCCCCTACCCGCCCCACCCCTACACAGAATACGCAAAAATGGAAGCTAAATTTAATAACACATACTACAACAAGTTTAGACGCGTACATAAAACGTGATATGCGTGTCTACTTATATTATAAAACGAATTTCATAAGGGCGAGAAGTACAGAACCGTAAAATATGGAGGGAAAAACAATATCAAGTAATCGGTTCTTGTCTTGCCGCGATAGTGAAATAATCTTATTCTCCTTCCCCCACCCCCCACCGTAAACCCTAAAATTTCCCCCGGGGGGGGGGGGGGGGAGATTTCCCACCGGTTGAGAACCACTGGTATAGAGGAAAAGATGTCCAATCTTTCCCTCACTCTCACAGGAAGACGAGCCCAGGCATAAACACCCACGTCCGACCATGCCCATAGCATTGCTAGCGCAGCTCGCTGTCAACTTCGCTAACAAACCCGCTGTTATTATCTTTCCCCCGCCTAACTAAACCCACGAACTCTACACAAGAAAACAGCCAACGGTGGGCGCAACCAGACGTTAGGTAATCGATTCTTTCTACTGGTGACAGGGTTTCGGTTTCCTCTAGTAAACGTGTGTTGATTTCTGCCTGGCGGTTTTGATTATTGTTGGGATTGCAAAGCGATTACATACATTTATTGTCTGTGGGATCGGGTCTACAAGATAATATACTACAAGGTGCACCCGACGGCCATCTTGTGGAAGTGTCACCCTTGCGAACACAAGACATCAGCGTGTGGCTAGGCTGCGCAGACAGACAATTCAATATAACAACAGACTGTTTTGACTTCGCAGACTGACAATTCAATATACAAACAGACTGTTTCGACTTCGCTGATAGACAATTCAATATAAAATCAGACTGTTTCGACTTCGCAGACAGATAGGCTAATTCTATATATTTTTAGATATTTATCATCATCATCGTCATCATGTGCCATGCCGGTAAGCGTGGGCGGTCACGTTTTGCCATTTCACTCGATCACCATCACTCGATCACCAGAGTCGTGGATCAGCTCCGTGTTCTTGTCTCGACTATACCACGTGGTCAAGCCATCCAAGTATTTACTTCTCTGCCCTCCCCTTGTGCTCTTCCCCTCGATTTTGTCAGTTGTCACAAAGTTCTCCAATTTATTTCTTCTCATAGCGTGACCAAACAATTGTGACTGTCTACGTCTAATTTATCTAATCAGTTTACAGTTTTCATTTGCTTCTTGTAGTACTTGGTCATTGGTTTTTCTGTCTGTCCATGGTATTCTTTGCATGTTCCTCAGAAATCACATTTCCACAGCCACCAGCCGTTTTTCAGCTTGTCTGCTCATTGTCCACGCTTCCCATCCATACAAAAGTACAGATTCTTTGTAGCACTCAACACTCTTTTTCTCGCTGGGGGTGATATCTTTTTATTGGTCAGTATGCTTTTCATCTTTCAAAAGGCTGCCTTCGCCATGACGATTCTTGTTCTAATCTCTTCAAGGCATCTCCCATCACATGTTATTACTGTTCCG
The DNA here is from genome assembly GCA_014155875.1 of Cepaea nemoralis. Lineage (NCBI taxonomy): Eukaryota > Metazoa > Mollusca > Gastropoda > Stylommatophora > Helicidae > Cepaea > Cepaea nemoralis. Next base: position 48,102 of record JACEFZ010011780.1, on the reverse strand, counting down.
AGATAATTGTACCGATTCACTTGTTCAAGAATATTCCCATTTACTTGTATATTACATTGTGGTATTTCCTTCTTCTTAGTGACGACCATAATCTGTTTCTTCTTACAATTTAATTCTAACCAAAGTTGTTCACTGGGATCTCGGCAGCTCTCACCTGTGACTCAACTTCAGCCCGTGACAAAACCATGACAGAAAGGTGAGGTTATCACTATTTATATTCATCACACTCTCTTTAAACTTCCCGTGTGATAATACCGAGGTAGCAGGTTTAACCCCTACACCGTTCAGTTAGACCAAAATGGTGACTTCTCGTCACTGACTTGGGGACGTTAAATGCAAGTACCTTAGAGGTCGGAGTGGGTTCGCCTGATGGCGAGGGGCACTGGTAATAGGGAAAGCTAATCCACACACAAAACTGACTCATGTGCACTAGAAGTAGTAGCACATTTCTGGACTACGCTTGAGTTTAAAGCCAGAGAAGGAAAAACAAAAACAAAAACCAAAAACAATCCTAATTGTGGCTGACTCAGTCACATGATTTTTATTCTGAGCCAGGCGATAGACCCTAATATAACTTCTTTTCTGGAGTTAAACGGGGTACGGGCAATGGTGTAATGGAAAATGGAATGGTAATATCATAGCCTACTCAGTCCTAGCCGGTCTCCGTGGCTAAGGCCAAACGGACGCGATTCCTAAGCCCGCTTAACCGCGTTCGAAACACAGCTGCGACCGCATTGCGATGTGTTTTAACGTGTTGGTATGGGAGCCGGTCGTTCAGAAAACCGTGGCAAACTACTGAATGTAAGCTTGCCAAGACATCAACACCAGCGGTAAAATATTAGTGTTGTAAATAGGATATCTTCTTCTTCTGTGTTCATCCGGATTTTTTTTTTTCGGATGTGACTGCGTTGTGCTTGTTTACAGCAGAGCTGCGTTCTTGCGCCGTTAGGCCGACACATCCGACTTCTGCGGGCATTTGTTGACCGGTTTAACCTTCCCGGAAATAGGATATGAACACCAAACAAAACAAAATAAATAAATAAATAAATAAAAACACACAGTCCTACAGATGTCATGTCATGTGTGACAGCCTCAAACTCTCACCACTGTTCCACACTGAAGGATCGGTATGTACTCACCGGCTATCTGCAGCGTGGCGTTCCGGCTGATGGCACTCCCGTGTATGTTTGTGGCATTGCAGTAGTACGTTCCCACGTCTGGTTTCAAGTTCTTCGTGTGAATTATTCTCAGGAAGAAGAGTTGGTTCCCTCCATTGAGCAGAAGTCTGAAAGTGAGACAGATGGCGTAACGAATACTACCACATCATATCATGGCGCATACATACATACATATATAACTCAGATATTGTCATATTCGTAGCTATCCCATTCAGCCCCATTCATGCCCTTCCCCATATTATTTTTGTCTGTACTTCCATATTTTGTATTTTTGGTACCTGACTAAATTTCTTTTGCCTTGTGGATGAATTTCTATTTGACTGAACTTTATTACCGATTATATATTGAATGTCTTAATGTGTGTTTAATATGTTCTTAATGTGTGTTTAATGTGTTCTTAATGTGTGTTTAATGTGTTCTTAATGTGTGTTTAATGTGTTCTTGATGTGTGTTTAATGTGTTCTTAATGTGTGTTTAATGTGTTCTTAATGTGTGTTTAATGCGTTCTTAATGTGTGTTTAATGTGTTCTTAATGTGTGTTTAATGTGTTCTTAATGTGTGTTTAATGTGTTCTTAATGTGTGTTTAATGTGTTCTTAATGTGTGTTTAATGTGTTCTTAATGTGTGTTTAATGTGTTCTTAATGTGTGTTTAATGTGTTCTTAATGTGTGTTTAATGTGTTCTTAATGTGTGTTTAATGTGTTCTTAATGTGTGTTTAATGTGTTCTTAATGTGTGTTTAATGTGTTCTTAATGTGTGTTTAATGCGTTCTTAATGTGTTTAATGCGTTCTTAATGTGTGTTTAATGTGTTCTTAATGTGTGTTTAATGTGTTCTTAATGTGTGTTTAATGTGTTCTTAATGTGTGTTTAATGTGTTCTTAATGTGTGTTTAATGTGTTCTTAATGTGTGTTTAATGTGTTCTTAATGTGTTTAATGTGTTCTTAATGTGTGTTTAATGTGTTCTTAATGTGTGTTTAATGTGTTCTTAATGTGTGTTTTAATGTGTTCTTAATGTGTGTTTAATGCGTTCTTAATGTGTTTAATGCGTTCTTAATGTGTGTTTAATGTGTTCTTAATGTGTGTTTAATGTGTTCTTAATGTGTGTTTAATGTGTTCTTAATGTGTGTTTAATGTGTTCTTAATGTGTTTAATGTGTTCTTAATGTGTGTTTAATGTGTTCTTAATGTGTGTTTAATGTGTTCTTAATGTGTGTTTAATGTGTTCTTAATGTGTGTTTAATGTGTTCTTGATGTGTGTTTAATTTCCATAATGTGTACTGCATATGTGAATAAATAATAAGAGTATAAGAACTAATGACTATAATAAGAGCATAAGAACTAGTGACTGTAATAAGAGTAATAGAACTAATGACTTTAATAAAAGTATGAAAACTAATGACTATAATAAGAGTATAAGAACTAATGACTGTAATAAGAGTATAAGAACTAATTACTATAATAAGAGTATTAGAACTAATTACTATAATAAGAGTATTAGAACTAATTACTATAATAAGAGTATTAGAACTAATTACTATAATAAGAGTATTAGAACTAATTACTATAATAAGAGTATAAGAACTAATTACTTTAATAAGAGTATACGAACTAAAGACTATAACAAGAGCATAAGAACTAATGACTACAATAAGAGCATAAGAACTAATGACTGTAATAAGAGTATAAGAACTAATTACTTTAATAAAAGTATAAGAACTAATACTATAATAAGAGTATTAGAACTGATTACTATAATAAGAGTATAAGAACTACTGACTATTATAAGAATAGAAGAACTAATGACTATAATAAGAGTATAAGAACTAATACTATAATAAGAGTATTAGAACTAATTACTATAATAAGAGTATTAGAACTAATTACTATAATAAGAGTATAAGAACTAATTACTTTAATAAGAGTATACGAACTAAAGACTATAACAAGAGCATAAGAACTAATGACTACAATAAGAGCATAAGAACTAATGACTACAATAAGAGCATAAGAACTAATGACTGTAATAAGAGTATAAGAACTAATTACTTTAATAAGAGTATAAGAACTACTGACTATTATAAGAATAGAAGAACTAATGACTATAATAAGAATAGAAGAAAAAATGCCTATAATAAGAATATAAGAACTAATGGTCACCCCATTGTGACTCATCCATCCTTTACGTTAAGGTTAGGGCCCGTTCTTTTTGCAAGGATATATTTGGATATTTCTAACATCATTCGCAGGCCATAGAAATTATCAACTTAACCATTAGCCTGCTATAGTTGGTCAATATACTCCTTTGATCGCCGTTCCGACTGTATTAACATTTCCGCAGCGTGTATACTCCAACCCTGTGTGCGCTTTGAGTCGCCACTGTACAGGCAGGCAGGCCACGGGTAGCCGGCAAGGAGCATACGTGCCTGTTCCTTTGTGTGCTGGTATGTGTCCTGTCTTGCCGTAACGGATGTTCCTTGCTTGCCACTCATTTCTGTTATTATTTAATATAAATTTATATCGCTATGAAAAAAAAAAGCTCTTAGATTTATTGAATTTCAAACCCAGTCTTCAATTGCCTTGGCAGGGCCTGATAAAATATCCCGGCCTCTAATTTACGTGCACTCAGATACTCTACTCTATAATAGTACTGTTCCTGACTTAGTACCACCCTAGAGGATAAGAATGTCACGAAGAGAGCCATCCCACAGACCATCTTCTCCTCTCCTTACCTGTGTGCGTTCTGGTCATCCTTAGTGGTGATAACCTTCTGTCCATTTCGATACCACGTGATCTCCGGCGGTGGGTCACCTTCTGCCTTGCAGTGAAGCTTGGCCGGTTCGTTCTTGGCTACATAGTGGTCGGACGGGTGTTCCACAATGCGAGGGTTCTCTGAGGAGAAAAGACGTACTCGTTAACTTTGTGTTACTACACTTTTTGGAAAGCAATGTTTAGACAAGAAATTATTACATATAATAAAATACTGCATGACCTTTGCGGGATGCTGCATTCAACGCCAACTTGTATTGGCCTAAGTAGTGGTAGGCGTTTGATATGAGCTCTTGCAATATGGCATCCGAAGGTGGGTTTCCGGGATAAATGAGAAGTTAATAATTACCGGTGCGTGGGTGATAGTAGATCGTTGGTTAATTTAAGTATATGGAAAAGTACAATGTGTAGGAGGCGGAGCAGAAAAATCATGTGGAGGAGAAGGTGGAGGAGAGTAGAAGGAGCGGCAACACCATGAGGAGTAGGACAAGAAGGTGGAAGGAGAAGCAGAACCAGCAGCAGAATGAACGAAAGAAAGAAAACGAGTTAGAACAGTATTACCGTGAAAGGGAGGAGGAAAAGATTAGGAGAAGGAGCAGTAGAAAGAAAGAAAGAAAGAAAGAAAGAAAGAAAGAAAGAAAGAAAGAAAGAAAGAAAGAAAGAAAGAAAGAAAGAAAGAAAGAAAGAAAGAAAGAAAGAACGAAAGAGGAAGGATTATGCTACTCCACCAACGAATACACCCACGACAGATATAGGACACACAAAAAGGAAACTGATTTACAGAATGCAAGTTCCATATTGCAAATTCTGATATACTTCATCTTCAGTAACCAAAGATTTCCTTGCCCCATATCTTCGTATACATGACAGTATATCAACGGCCAGGCCTGGTGGGCAGGTTTATCCGGTACATGTTCAAACGATGACATTTTAATAAACACCATTCTTTCTTTATCTAACACCTTTTCCATGTGCAGTGTGTTGTGTGTGTAAAGGTCAATTTCTATTCTTTTTAATTTTTTTTATCTATAGATCAACACAATGTGTTCATACTTCTGCCGGGTGCACCAAACAACACGGCTATGATGTTTGGCGCATCCGACAGAGGTATGAACATTGTGTTCATCTACAGAACCATGAAAATGCCACGCTTCATTGACTCAAGAAGCATTATTCGACATAGTGAAACCCCTGGAAATGTTAATTAAACTCGATGGTGCCAGACCAGGACTGTAAACAGACACTCACGGTAACCAGGAGACAAGACTACATGTACACCGCAAGACGTTGCAAGCAACCCCAGCAACTATCTATCAGCTGTTTATAATTTATAAGACAAAAAAATTTTATGTTCAGTAGTTTGCCATTGATTTCTGAACGAAAAGTTAACACTGAAGTCCAACTGACCGGCGTGAGGAAATACCCCACTACGCCGCCGTCAGAAGAGAAACTTTAAGCGCTTCAAACCTCTCTGCCACGCGACTTCTACTGGGGACATACACACAACAAGAGTACTATGGAATGAGAACAACACGGGATGAGTGGCCAACGGACTGCCGCGATCGCCAGCTACAGAGATTACTCTTCAGCACAAACATCAGAGAACTCAGTCCAGACTGACAAGTTATTCCCTGCAGATATCGCAAAGCCTGCATGCTGATTGTTCCTGCAGCGGACTGCTTGCATATGTGAGATATTCATCCTCTGTGTTCCCTCGTCTGTGAGATCATGAGTTCGATCCTCATCGTGGCCGATTCGAACTTTTAACACTGGCCTGGCCTCCCAGGTTGACCCAGTTAGCATATGTACTAGGAAATTCAAAGGAAATAAAAGCAGCTACCATAATACTGACCACAACACTCACAGAGAGCCCATTGGATTATACAAATACGAGTCTGCCACCATCATCCTTTAGTCATGTAAGCGGGTGCTGTAGTCATGTAAGCGGGTTCTTTAGTCATGTAAGCGGGTGCTGTAGTCATGTAAGCGGGTGCTGTAGTCATGTAAGCGGGTCCTTTAGTCATGTAAGCGGGTGCTGTATTCGTGTAAGCGGTACCTTTTAGTCATGTAAGCGGGTGCTGTAGTCGTGTAAGCGGGTGCTGTAGTCGTGTAAGAGGGTGCTGCAGTCGTGTAAGCGGGTGCTGTAGTCATGTAAGCGGGTGCTGTAGTCGTGTAAGCGGGTCCTTTAGTCATGTAAGCGGGTGCTGTATTCGTGTAAGCGGCACCTTTAGTCATGTAAGCGGGTGCTGTAGTCGTGTAAGCGGGTGCTGTAGTCGTGTAAGCGGGTGCTGTAGTCGTGTAAGCGGGTGCTGTAGTCATTTAAGCGGATGCTGTAGTCATTTAAGCGGGTCCTTTAATCGTGTAAGCGGGTGCTGTGGTCATGTAAGCGCGTGCTGTAGTCGCGTAAGTGGGTGCTGTAATCGTGTAAGCGGGTGCTGTAGTCGTGTAAGCGGGTCTTTTACTTTCCTTTATACATGTGTTCCCTTAAGCCGGGGTCACAAAGTACTTATTAATCCGCATCATCCCAAACAGACGAAAGGCTATTTTGTCTATTATACCATTACTCTTATCTCGTTCAACCTCAGAAGAAGTTTAGGGCCCATGGCCAGGCTCTGATTAATAATCCCATGACTGAGTCAGCCACAAATAAAATATTAATTTGACGGTGACTGTTTTCCAAAGAGGGCAATGGATCTAAAGATATCCAACGGAACGCCCCAATACGGCTGCCTTTTAGCCAAATGTTCAACTCTTTTGTAGCCACAACCATCCGCACGTCAAGAGCAAAAGATCCGCAAACGTTCTTAAAGATCAGACGTCCTCATTGATTAATTTCATGCAATGGAATGCCATCTGTCTTTTACCTTTCCACGTCTTAAATTAGAACTGACATTTTAAAATTACATGCGGGAGATTATAAAAGAAATTCCTGGACAACAATAAAATCATCTATTCTCCAAAAAATGCATGCACCCCTATCTAATGTTTAGAAAACATGCAAGATTTCATTTCTAAAAGAAGACAGTCCTATCTGTGACATAAATCGTGTTTGCAATGCCGCTAATTCCCCAAAACATGCAAAGACTTATCTACATCGGGCAGTCAAATCCCCCGCATACAACGACTGCACTTGTATTCTCTATCAAAACCGCTGCAATGCATTTACCGAACTCTGGCATTTATTTGTGGCTGAAAACATCGTTCCAACTGTATCTCCCCCGTGTTATCACTGTGTTTTACTGGCGCTCGGCGACAGGTCGCCCCGGCATGAGCTTCCTGTTTATGCAGACATCTGGTGGAGAACAAGCTCATGGGTGTTCTATGTCGGCTGCTTCTCTCTTTTACCGTGTCCACGGTGGTTAACATTTGTCGTGTCCTTGCTATCCTGACATTTGAATTAGTGTTTAATGGAACTGTCTGCTCGTCCGTTCTGATCATTTTAACGGCGTTTGTTATTGTCCACTGATCAGAGGAACTGGCCGACAGTTAGTGCTCCGTGCAAAGGCCAGGCGGACACATAATTAGACTGCAACTGGTATACCATTAGTATTGGGACTCTTCGCTGGCTGTTGAAGATGAGGACAGAAGGCGTGTGGGACTATCCCGAATACTTTGATGTCAGTTCACCTCGTTGGTCGATTCTGGCTTCCTTTGCCTGAATAATTCAATGGGGGCCTGCGTGGCGAAGTGGTCAAACCTTCTGTCAGTGCTCTGAAGGTCGTGGGTTCATTTTAGGACGTCGTATTCGGTTCACGAGTTCAGTTTTTTTTATAGAGACACTTGGGGTCGTCACTGGAGCTACCGTGTTTGTGCACTGTACGACGCTTTCAGCAGGCAGGTCTGCGGAATGAGATCAAGCTGTATCCGGGAAGGTTAACCCGGTCAACAAATGCCCGCAGAAGTCGGATGTGTCGGCCTAACGGCGCAAGAACGCAGCTCTGCTGTAAACAGACACAACGCAATCACGTCCGAAAAAAAACCGGATGAACGAAGAAGAAGAAGAAGAAGATCAAGCTGTACGGGATTAAACCCAGTGCAATGAAGTCGATCCCCTGGCTTTTAACATGACTTTTAGTTCAACGGATGTGGAGATAAGTAAGTTGGCTTTTTTTTACCACTGCTACCGCTTTTGAAATCAAACCACTGCATCACAGTAGACGATTTGAGTCGTTCAGAAGACGCAACAATGTGCAACTGTCTGTGGTTGATCAATGTGTAATTTAGTAAACGTGTAATTTGTTTTGTAATTTGATCTATGGGTAATTTATTAATGTGTAATTTATGTTTTGTAATTTGATCTACGGGTAATTTATTAATGTGTATTAGACACGTGTATATTTGATGTACGTGTAATGTATCAATGTGTATTTGATGTATGTATAATTGATCCCCGTGTAATTTCGTCTTCGTTAATTGATGTTCATATAACTTGATTTACTTGTAATTGATAAATGTGTACTTATATGCAACTGATCTGCATGTAATTGATCCATATGTAATTTATCTACATGTAGTTTATCTTCTTCTTCTTCTTCTTCGTTCATCCGGAGTTTTTTTTCGGATGTGATTGCGTTGTGCCTGTTTACAGCAGAGCTGCGTTCTTGCGCCGTTAGGCCGACACATCCGACTTCTGCGGGCATTTGTTGACCGGGTTAACCATCCCGGGATGTAGTTTATCTACATACAGCTCGTCTACATGTAATTGATCTATATGTAATTGATCTACGTGCAATCGATCTACATGTAATGGATATATATGTAAATGTTCTACAAGTAACTGATCTACGTTTAATTGATCTACATGTGATTGGTCTACATGTAATTGGTATCCATGTAATTTTTCTATATGTAACTGATCTTCATGTAATTTATCCGATACCTAGTCGCCTCCAACAAACCAAGAAATAGAAAGATAGATCCCTCTGCGCCCTGTCCCTCACGCTACACAACGCCCCGGCAGTTGCATGTCGTAAAGAGTAGGCCGTAACCGTCGCTGCGAAGGCAACAATTTCGACGTTTACAAATCTGCCCGCAAAAGAGTATTTACAACACAATTTACAACACATGTAGGTTCTGGTGCCTGGAGAGGGTTCGTCTTACGACAGGTTTGAAAATTTCTCACGACACTCGGCAACTCCTGTCGGGGTCTAGGGCCACGATTCACCCCCCCCCCCCCCCCCCCCCCCCCCAGTTACGGAAGAAGTCAGTGAGATGCATGTGCGCGCGCGCATTCGCACACACACAACTACGAAGTGTTTAGAGAGAAGACGGAACGCATGACACGACAGCAGAAAGTCTACAAGGCACATTCGGTACACTGACTTATCAAGTGTCACCGCGAATGAAGCGGTGAAACATCGGTATGGAAATTAAACTAGAGATTGATAAATAGTACATTCCAGGCAATTACTTGCAATTAGTGTCAAGCTTGGGCCGTGGACCGACAGCCCGGCGAGGGAGTCTGGGCATGCGTGGGCTCAACCGCTGCGGCAAAGCCTTTCATGACAGTTGGCGTAGCGGTCGAGGTAGTGACTTCATGAATGGCGTCGTGCTTTCGGTTTTGTTTGGGGTTTGTATCTTACACAATGGCAATGTGGTCCTATGGCGTAGGCTTCTGTCTTCGGCGTGGCTGACATGTTACGGTGTCCTCCTTAGACTAGAGAGATACTGGGTTTGAATCCCAGCACAATACTGGGAGTAATTAGTTAGTCGCAGTTCCAACTTCACGGCAATGGGTCGTCCCATTATGCCCCATTCCTGTGCCAGTGAATATCACACAAAATGCTCCTCACTGTCCCACGTGAACAGTGGAAAAGACAGGATTCTCGACAAACCAATAGCCTGCGCGGGAATACTATGATAATACCGCTGCCAGAATGCCAATACACAAATCCGCCACCAAAAATACAGTTCATCGTCTATGGGAGCGGCAGTCACTAGAAAACCAGCAGCCACACATTACTGTATAAGGCAACCCACTTAGTTCAGCTACTGCCCGGCCGCCATTTTTCTGAATAAACAGTTCACGCTACAAACAACCGCGGACAGATGTAAAAGCACTCCACGCGAAATTAATAGTTTACAGTGTCGCTCCACGAACTCAACTCAATAGCTCCGCGACGGAATCTTGCACTACCAGTTCAACATGAGGAAAATACGTAAGCAAACCGTTGCCACAAGCATAAACACTCCAGAGGTCTTAACAGCTCAACCGCCTATCCTCCATGTTGGGGACCGGAAGTCTATATACTGGGAATGTTTACACGAACTATTAGCACACAATGATACCACGCGTTCCCGTAGCCTCTTGGGGAGTGACATCAGATACGTATTCTTCTCAGCTAAGTGCGAAAACCAGAAGGTCATGTGTGCAAAATGTACACGTACACAATCTCATGGGAATCGTAACGAGTAGGCCGTGATATCGCTACCCTGACAAATTTGCTAGGTAATAAAACCTATCCATGGGAGTCAAGGTAGCGGAGTGGTTAGACGATCTCCTGGAGAGTAGGTAGTTCGATTCCGCATCGGGTGGGATTTTAAAAAACTGATCTGGGGTCCCAGGCAGACCGAGTCTAAAGTGGGTTCCAGGACATGGCTTGTGCAGTAAAGGTGGTGGGTTTGATACAAACAACACAATCTACCGAGTGCCGGTTGTCTATACGAATAATGATTCAGCACCATATGCCTACAGCGCCCAATCAGTGTTACCCCCGACCATTTCTATGTCACCGGGGTGCTGAGGGTCCATGTTCGCACACTGCGTCGGCTGCATAGCTGTGTGTGTGTGTGTGTATGTGTGTGTATGTGTGTGTGTGTGTGTATATGACATTGGGCAGAACACACTAGAGAGCATGAGGTGGAGAAAGAGAGTAAGAGGTAAAAGAAAAGGGATATGAGCTGAGAGAAATAGGGCAGGAGTTGAGAGAAAGAGGATGGGAATTGAGAGAAAGAAGCTAGGCGTTGAGAGAAAGACAGTAAGGGTTGTGAGAAAGGAGTTGAGAGAGGAAAAGGTAAGAGTTGAGAGAAAGAGGGTAAGGAGTTAAGATAAAGAGAGTAGGAGGTGAGAGAAAGAGAGTGGGGGGGGGGGGTTGAAAGAGAGAAGGTATGAGTTGAGAGAGAGAGGAGGGGGTATGAGTTGAGAGAGAGAGGGGGTATGAGTTGAGAGAGAGGGGGTATGAGTTGAGAGAGAGGGGTATGAGTTGAGAGAGAGGGGTATGAGTTGAGAGAGAGAGAGGGTATGAGTTGAGAGAGAGAGAGAAGGTATGAGTTGAGAGAGAGAGAGATAGAGAGAGAAAGAGAGAGGCAAGGAGTTGAGAGAAATGAGTTGAGATAAAGAGAAATTGAGTTGACAGAAAGAAGCTTGGCGTTGAGAGAAAGAGAGAAATGAGTTGAGAGAAAGAGATCAGGGTTAAAAGAAAAAAGGTAGGAGTTGAGAGAGAGAGAGAGAGAGAGAGAGAGAGAGAGAGAGAGAGAGAGAGAGAGAGAGAGAGAGAGAGAGAGAGAGAGAGAGGGGGGGGGTAGGGAAGAAGTTATGAGAATACGATTTGGAGTGGAGAGAAAGAAGGTAGGAGTTAAGCGAAAAAGAGTAAGAGTTTAGAGAAAAGAGAGCTCCTCTTGCAGACATACACAAACGGAAAGCGAGGCAGCAACGATAAACATAAATAAATAAAATTAAACCAAGTATGTCTGGGAGGATATTTGTCAGAAGTCTCGGCAAAGGTCAAGTTTAAAAGGTGAGACAATGCGCAAGATTTCGACGCATAACTTCTACCCCCTCCGACTCGGAAAAAAGATCACTCATAGAGACCGCTCTGGCCTGAAACATATGTCAGAGAGACAGACAGACAGACAAGAAGGGGCCAGACAGACAAGACAAGGCTAGACAGACAGACAGACATCGGTGCTTGCAGTGAGAAATGGAATGGGCTGGTGTTAGGGGTGTATTGGTGTTTCAAAAGTTCTCACGTTTGTATTTATTTGTTATCTTCAGTTTATCAAAGCTCGATTATTACATGTTGCTCTCATCTTCTGTGCTAGCATTTCTGCCAACCGTCTTATTCTTATTGCTAAAAAAAACTGTCAACTAGTAGTGCCTATAGTACCTTGCAATGTAGGACAGGTGGGTCTTGAGCCTGGGGGATTAAGGCCGCCTGGCTAGTGCAGTCGTTGCGAACTGTGCAGGATAAGAATCTCTTGTTGCCCTCGACAGAAAAAATATCCAAACCTTACCGATGATTCGAACCCGGGTCTCCTGAATGAGAATACAGGGTTCTAGCCATTCGGCCAGCCGCGTGTACGTGCTATCATGTCCTAACCGTTACACCAACGCACCCTATGTTCGTGATAAAATATCCTAACCGTTACACCATCTCGCCCGCTTGTAAGCGCTATATTGTCCTAACCGTTACACCAACGCGCCTGCTTATACGCGCTATTCTGAAAACAACCTGGCTACACCCCAATATGTCTCTCCGTGAATTTGTGGTTCCTGTACCGGTCTTGCACACCCAGTCAGTTTCTGAGCTTGGAGAAGGGAAGCGTACTCTTCAACACAGTCTCCGGGCTGACTACTTTCGTAACGGGTCGGGATAAATGCATTTATACCTTTATAGTCTCACATATATGGATGTATAGCTTGTCCTGTTCCAGTCGACCTGGAAGTAAAAGCGAATGCGCGGTTTAAAAGGATCGACGCCTTAAAGGATAACTTCCTGTACTGGGCTCTACTGGTCGCGCGCTGGTAAATGTCTTCCGGTAATGACGCCGGGTAGTTGCCCGCGAGCGGAAGCCTCGAATCCTTTTGTGATGCCATATAGCTGTCTGAAGGCGGCAAAGTCGAATCCTTATACTCTTAAAGAACATAGGAATTAACCATTTTTGGTGCAAAATATATCATTACCTTTTCATGTATAGTTGAAGTTTGTAGTTAGTTCTTCTTCTTTCGTTCGCTAGTAACCGATTGTCTATATATGCAATGTTGTCGCGTGTATAAACTTCAATGCCTGTTTAGTTAACTCAATGAGCGGTCTATATAGTTTTTCTTCCACTGTTGTCTCTCTAGGCCAGAAGGTCTGCCTAGATGTGTCGTTTTTTTTCCCTTTTTAGCAGTATTGGAGTACGTGATCTGCTGTCTGCGGCGCCAATTCACGAGAGGACACGGCTGATTTGCCAATCTTGAACTGTGTATTCATGTGGTTGCGTAGTCTATTGTATCCAGTTCTGAATTGTTGAATAATGATTTGCTCTGGTCTATAAGTGCTGCAATTCGATTGTTGATAGAGTAGCTTGTTAGTCGGGAATAAGGACAGTTTCGTTCTGTGTACATTGTATCTGAGTGAATTTGAGAGAGAGAGAGAGAGAGAGAGAGAGAGAGAGAGAGAGAGAGAGAGAGAGAGAGAGAGAGAGAGAGAGAGAGAGAGAGAGAGAGAGAGAGACCGGGAATTAGAAGTTAAGTTGCGCAGACAGAAAGCTATATTACAGAGACAGAAAGTTAGCTAAGACAGAGAGGTAGAAATGTAGACATATAGAAAGGATAAAAAGACAGACAAACATAAAACTATATAACACAGATAGAGAGGTAGAAAGGCAGACAGACATAAATCTATATCACAAAGATAGAGAGGTAGAAAGGCAGACAGAATACTACACCAGACAGACAGAAATGTAAAAAAAAAAAAAAAAGGCAGACAGCCAGAACCGTGTGGCCAGCCAACAAGATAGATAAATGCCTGGACTGATAGATGAATGGACAGATAGACAGACAGCATGGCAGACAGAGAGACTGAACGAACGATATTTTCAAAGGGTCACAATCTGAACAGGCAGGCCTGTTGTACGTACATTCGGCTCTTCAACTAACTCGACCGTCTCACACATCAGTTATATGGTATGGCAGATACACAAGCAAGAAGGCAGACATGCAAAAATCCAGGCGGGTTGGCAGGTAGACGGACAAACAAACAGACCAACAGACAGATCTAGTCTGGGCCCTGACTGTCATGCCTATTATCCCATTCACCGAGACTCATCTCTCCAGCACCCAGAAACGGCTGCTGTCTTACCAATAATCAACAATGAAACGAAGAAACTCCTGCCGTTCTATCAACAACCAACAATGAACCGACACAACGCCAAATGAAAGCTTGAACACTTTCCATTTATTCTGCACAATGAGACTCTACCGGGCGCGACCTTGTTACAGATTCTGGGTCGCAGCTGAGATCTTTATTTGTTCCAGACATTCTCTCTAAGTGCAAGCTGTTGTTGGTTCAACCATATGTTCTTTATTGTTCCATTGTTCTTGCTAGCGTTTCTCTCCTGCACTCACCTTTCGCTGCTGGTCTTTCGATTTGGGTAACAGTAGAGTGTGAGTGTGTTTAATGTGGAATCAACCGGAGAGGTTTTGAGTGGGAGGGGAGGGAGGGGGAGCAGTAGAAAGAGAGAGATAGAGTGAGAGAGGGAGCAGGAGAAGGGAGAGAAGACAGGCGGGAATAGAGGGAACGCTATTTTAAAAGAAAAATATAATTTTTATAACAAAAGAGTATTACTAGTAGAAATCAGGAGTCCTGGAACGTGATCAACGTCGAGCAGTTAATTAGCGAGCCACATCACGAAGCTTTTGCTAAGAATTATCACGCAAAGAGTTAGGAAGAAAATACTACCCGAAATAGAACAATGTAGTTTTGTAGAAGACATGGATACAATAAATGATGTGCATATGCTAAGAACATTAATTTAATGTTCTATAGAAGTAAATAATGTGCTTTATTGACTACACAAATGCTTTCGATAAAGTAAGACAGACTGATGAAGATGCTTACAGATCTAGAATTTCATGGGAAAGACTTTACACTTGTAAAAAACATATATTGGAAACAAGCTGTCATAAAGATTGATAATGAAGTAGGTCAATATCAGCCAATATCAACGTCAATATCAAGAGAGGTGCGCAACGGGGATGTGTAATGTTTCCAGATAATATTTCCCTATATAGTGAAAATAGTTTTTTTTTTTTTTAGACATTTAGAAGATCTGAGAATAATCACCATTGGGGGAACGCAACATTAATAACATTAGATACGCGGATGAGACAGTATTGATTACAGACATTGAGCAGGATCTGCAACATTTAGTAGATGCGGTTGTTGCACACAGTGAACAACTTGGGTTAGAATTACATTGTAAGAAGACATATATTATGGTCGTCACTAGGATGACAGAAATACCACAACTGTAATAAACCGGTAAATGGTACTGTTTAAGGGAATCGGTACAAGTATCTCCGAACAGTCATAACATCTGATGGGAGATGCCTTGAAGAGATTAGAACAAGAATCGCCATGGGGAAGGTAGCCCTTTTGCAAGATGGAAAACATAATGACCAATAAAATGATGTCATTTGCAATGAGAACAGGAGTGTTGAATAGAACCTGTACTCTTGTATGAATGTGAAGCGTGGACAATGAGCAGACTAACAAAAACACTTAATGACTGTGGAAATGCGGTTTATGAGGGAAATGCAAAGAATACCATGGACAGACAGAAAAACCCATGACCAAGTAATACAAGAAATAAATAATAACCGTAAACTGATTAGAGAAATTAGACGTAGATGGTCACAATTTTTGGACACGTTATGAGAAGAAATAAATTGGAGTACTTGGTGACAACTCGTAAGATCGAAGGGAAGAGAACAAGGGGAAGGCAGAGAAGTAAATACCTGGATGGCTTGGCCACGTGGTATGGTCCAGACAAGAACACTGAGTGATTGTGTGAGACGGCGAAACATGACCGCCTAGGCTTAACGGTACGGCACATGATGATGAGATGTAGTAGTAGTAGTAGTAGTAGTAGTAGTAGTAGTAGTAGTAGTAGTAGTAGTAGTAGTAGTAGTAGTAGTAGGAGGTGGAAAAGTAGCAGCAGTAGTAGACCTGCGTAGGAACACAAAGGAAACCCTATAGCCCCCTAGGTGTGGCCAGATAACAATGCCGGAAGTTATGCAGCGGTGAGAAATGATGCCACCACATGCAATTCAACTTGGCAGTACATGGTGAGATGACCCGGTCACTTCAGACCTCAACAACCTCCTCTTTCCCCCTCCCCCTTCTCCCGCCTTAAAATTATCTTTCCCTTGATCTGTGAGTAAGATTTTTTTTTTAATGATATTGTAATACACATAGATATCATTTGGAGAATCCTTTGAGGACAGTATGACAGTTCATGAGAAAGTTAACACAAGTATTGCACGGCACACACAGAAGGGGAAGGAAGAAGTGGAGATTAGAGGACGCATTAGACAACGTCATCATCGAAATGTATAGATAGTTACCCCAGCAGATTTGAGGCGCATACATTGATGACAGATAGAGATAGACAGAACGAGAGTCAGAGAGAGACACACCGAGACACACACAGAGAGTGTTTGTAATGTGCCTTTAGCTATTTTACGTATATCACCGTCAACATACTCCAAGTTAATGCCCAGAAAGAAACAGATACAAGCGAACGTTTTTTTCCCCCGTTCCTATTTATATTGATAAAGACTTTTGTGGAAACGGTGGCTGTTTCTGTATGCGGCTGTCTTATAAACAAACTTCCGAGTCATGTGTGGCACATTCATACGTGGTTTACAACCATATGCGGCATTGCCATATGTGGGGTATAATCAGCACTTCCTTGACTCACCGCTGACCACGTCTGAACCGACAGAAAATGACTGCCATTAAAAGTACCCCCAACAACTGACCTCAACGCTGACCGCTCTGTCCAGGAACACGTTCCTGGTCATAAAATATACTGGGTCAGCAAGGCGGAATGTCAGGTCAACCATATGATGGACACAGTGCTGCTTTAGAGATTTCTCCCCCCACCCAGTAACCCTAAGCCCGAACGCAGCCAAATACCATCTGGCATATATTCCTTCTGGCTTGCTGTGGAGGATTTCAAGTACATTTGATCATTGCAAACATCTTTCTGTCAAAACCTTGTCATTTCAGTCATACATTCTGTGTGTGTCTTCATCTGATGTTATGATTGTCCCGAATTGTTTGAACTTATTGACTTTGTTTAGGCTCTTTGTCTTCATTGAAATAATCAAGTCGTGGTTTTGTCTTTTCTTTTGATACAGGGTGTATTTTTAATGACCGTGCAGTGTTTGATAATATTGCCGGTCCAAGTTTTGTATTTACCTATTATGTTGCGTGAACTTTACAGAGGGTGAATACAAAACTAGGACCGGCAATATTCTCAAACACTGCACAGTCATAAAAAATTCACTCTACACATCCGTTGTTTAAATATATAAAAGGGATACGGTATTTGCATAGCGAAAACTACTGTTGCGTTGTGAAGTGTTAGATCGTCACATATTCTAGGCTACAACGTATGAGGTCAGGTGGTCGGTTCTTTTCCCCGACGTCTTCCCTTACCTGGCAATACCCAGAAAATTGAGGAGACTCAGTGGCGAAGGAGTTAAGTCGAGGGCCTTGAGCTATGAAAGTCGAGAGTTCGTATAACACTGCCATTCGGTCCACGGGTGCAATGTTTGTGGAGAGTTCTGAGATTCGTCGCTGAAGCTACGGAGTTCGTGCACTGTGCACGACGCTTTCGGCACATGCTGGTACTGCGGATAGATGGCCGAGACATATGGGGTAGAAACCGGTGCAAATGTGTTGCGTCTGCTCGCTTTCAACTCAAGCGTAGTCCATATGCATGCGACTACTTCTAGTGCACTGGACTGATTTAAGCGTGGGGATTAGCTTGACTTACTTCCAGTGTCCCTCGCCATCAGGCTAATCCACTCCGACTTGCAATTTACTGTAAGGTATTTGTATATAAGGTACTTGTAATTTACGTCTCCAAGTCAAGGACGAGAGGTCAACATTTTAGTCCAACAGACCAGTCTAGGGGCTGAACCCGCTACCTCCTCATCAACACACCGGAAGTCTAACAGCGAGCGTCCTTATCCACTCGGCCATGCGGATCTCCAACCGGTGCAAAGAAGTCGATCATTTGCCTTCCGTTTTCCCAGAAATTTCTTACAAATATTTTCCGGAACGGATTTTGATAAGAGTGGACTGACGTAAGAGCCCTACAGGTCAGAAGAGCAATCCTTGTATTTGCTTGCGACTGAAACAATACTAACATCTTGGCAGGTAGACGCGCCAACTCCTCTGCCATTGAGGTTTTCTTAGAGACAGAGCACAGAATAAATGAGTGTGTTAATGCAGGCATAAATACATTCTTTGGCTACACACCGAGCAGTGAGAAGAAGAACTTTGTAGATTGTATAATTAATCTGGCAATGTTACTTGCGAGAATTCCTCGTAAAGAGAGGAGGAGGACGGTGACGATGAGGAGGAGGGGAGAAGGAGGAAGAGGCGAAAAAGAAGAAGAAGAAGAAGAAGAAGAAGAAGAAGAAGAAGAAGAAGAAGAAGAAGAAGAAGAAGAAGAAGAAGAAGAAGAAGAAGAAGAAGAAGAAAAGATAAGAAGTCATTGTCAACCAACAATAACACAAAACTTGAATAACGAAGACAAAAACAATAGATTGCATTATTTACTTTCTGGCATATGTCGCTGTACCTCGGCAGGTACGACTTGCAAAAATCACACAGCATAAACTAAAGCATAACTCCTTCAAGATGAAACATACAACGCGCATTGTCACACAGTAATTTGAATTGTCTAACCGAAGAAAAGTTGAATTACAAACAACGACAGTTATCGTAAACCATATCGAATTAACAAACTTCTACAAATGACAACCGATAATATGAACACAGAACAAACATAACAAAAACATCCCCTAACGTGTAAAATCCACATCGACAAAGATCTGTAAATAAATCACACAAAAAAAAACGGGGTAGAAAAAAACCGGCGGAGCCAGGACATGCCCCGAACAAATTTACCTGCCAAACGGACAAAGAAAACCATGCAGGAACAAACGGCACATAGCAAATAGCAAGCAAGCCGGCAACATAAATTATTCACCCAGACTACTACTAACATCTGGACGCTGTCCAATCTCCCGGGATCTGGAGGAGATTAGAATCTAACCAGAAACACCAGTCTCCCGTTTCCAACGCAGCAATTAATTTCAAGTTTGTCCAACATTCTACATGGAAATGTCTAAAACAGAACGTATCAGTGTTCAAAACAAGAGATACATAGATAATCTCATAGTAGGCGCGGATGGAAGGTAGGTAGATGTTGTGCAATGTTGGATACTACAGTTGTTGTGGTGTTTTCTTTCCAGTTCATCTTTCTAAGGGAGGGTTTCAGAATACTGCATGTCCTTCGCCGGATGTTGCCATAAACCCCGGGTTACTTTTTTACGTTGAGTAAGTTTGCAATGGCACAGGGGAACATCAATATCATAAATTATTGGCAGGACACGAGTCAGAGGGCTGAGGACAGACGTGGTCATCTGCGTCACACGACATGTACTAGAAGAAGAAGAAGAAGAAGAAGAAGAAGAAGAAGAAGAAGAAGAAGAAGAAGAAGAAGAAGAAGAAGAAGAAGAAGAAGAAGAAGAAAAAAAGATAAGAAGAACCATGTCAACCATACAACCTTCTTGACCATTGTTGTACAAACCGCCTCTGCAAACTGTAACGTCTCCAGTTTTCTATAACCAAACTACTTTTAATAAACGAGTTGGGCCGTAACTGCACAACAAGAACCCATATACAGTGTTTTGATAACAATCGACAGGAATTCGAAGCACCTTTGCATATTCTACCTCGCCTGCTTCTTAATACGGAACCAGTAGCAGTCTTTGTTCCCAATCCGCAAGGAATATCTGAGACTATGGTTCCGACAATTCGCAGCTGTTCTATATACGTCAGAAGAGAGCCACAGGGCTTCGATAGCGGTTCTCTGCATTAGCTTTGCGTCCTCAGGGGAAGGATGCCACGCATCTTTGGGGCTATTGTAAGTGTCATGTTTCTAGAACAACTAGAATCATGTTCTGTGGGTGGTGGTAAGACATGTCAGGCATCATTGTTATCATCATCATGTGCTTTGCTGATTGCCGAAGACGACTCTCTACAGATCTCGGGTGTTGGAGCTTGGGGTCAATTATATTGATGTTATTTCATCATGCCGTTCGTCTTTGGCCATCCAGCATCATTTCTGTGGATCTGCCTCTGTTTCTTATAACTCGGATCTTTCCAGATGTCAGGGTATTTTCAATGTTTCTCTGTTCATTACAAGGCCAACGTAGCGAATTGTTTGTCTATTTCTTAGAAGTGTATATAAAGGTTTACCTACATTAGCCTTGGTGAAGATAATAGATCGTGCCAACTAGATAAATTACAGCGATGAATAGATACTTTAGGTAAGGCGCTGAGACAGATAGACAGAAGAGATAGACAGATCGAAGAGAGAGAGACAGACAGACAGAAGAGAGATAGAGAGAGAGACATACGAGAAAGACAAACAGGAGAGAGAGAGACAGACAGACAGACAGACAAAAGAGAGAGACAGACATAAGAGTGACAGAGACAGACAGAAGAGAGATAGACAGACAAACAGAAAAGACAGAAGAGACAGACAGAAAAGAGAGAGAGAGAGAGAGAGAGAGAGAGAGAGAGAGAGAGAGAGAGAGAGAGAGATTGATATAACAGACAGAAAGACTGACATAACAGACAGACATACAAGACAAAGAGACTGACATACAAAGAGACAGACTGACATACAAAGAGACAGACTGACATAACAAACAGACAGACAGACGAAGAAGGAAGAAAGAAGAACAAGAGAGAGAAATATGCAGACAACATTAACGCCAGGAACTCAAGTGGATTAAAACGCGAAAGTCAGAGAGTTGACCAGACAACAGAGAAGTCGGGGAAAGAAGGACGGACACAGAAATGCTCATAAATGTGCCGTGAGGGACTCATTATGGCCGGCGGTGACCGCTCTAACAATTCCTAGAGTCAGCTACAGCCAGCGTGGCCGGCCAATTAGCCCGGCGGTTATTCGTCGGGGCAGCTGAGGCTCGGACAGCTGTAGCCGGGACTTTAGAAAAACAGCAACACAAGCGAGCTCTAGGGTATAAACATCTCAAGGGAGAGACCGGGCACGGAAACCGAAAGAGCGGTTCTGGGAGTTGACAGCGAAAATGGATGGGCACAGCTGAGGTATTTCCATGGGAATTGGGAGGTGAGGGAGAAATGGAAGACAAGACTCTGGTGGAATGAATGGAATGTAACTGGAGGAAAAGGAGAAATGGAAAACAAGACTCGGTGGAATGAATGGAGGGAAGGAGAAAATGGTATTTGAGAATTAACAAGTTAGAGGGTGTTGATTGACATTAACATAGAGGTGTGGATGCACATGAAAAGAAGTAGATGAAACAAGATTGATTGTTGAGTGGTTGATTGAGAGATTGGCTGGTTGGCAAGATGATATATTGGTTGCTTCGCTACATGATTGACTAGTTGGATTATTGCGGTTGATTGGTAGATTAATTGCAAAGTTGGTCGATTGGTAGGAAGGCAGGTAGAATGATTAATTTGTTGTTTGAATGGTTAATAAAATGTTGGTTGGCTGCTTGATTGACCGGCCGATGTTTTTTTTTTGTCGGCTGGTTGACAGATCGGTTGCTTGATTAGCTGTTTCGTTGCGGTTGGTTCTCTGCTTGGGTGGCTGATTGAATCTTGGTTGGCTGGCTGATTGAATCTTGGTTGGCTGGCTGATTGAATCTTGGTTGACTGGCTGGTAGGTTGTG
Organism: Cepaea nemoralis; assembly: GCA_014155875.1. Classification (NCBI taxonomy): domain Eukaryota; kingdom Metazoa; phylum Mollusca; class Gastropoda; order Stylommatophora; family Helicidae; genus Cepaea; species Cepaea nemoralis. The sequence continues at coordinate 26,423 of JACEFZ010011780.1, read as the reverse complement.
GCGCGGTCGATGGATGGTCGGTCAGTCAATCGATTGGTTCGTCGGGCGGTCGGATAGATGGCTGGTTGGTCGGGCTGTCGGATGGACGGCTGATTGGTCAGGCGGTCGGATGGATGGTTGGTTGGTCGGGCGGTCGGATGGATGGTTGGTTGGTCGGTACGTCAGTCGATTAGTTGGTTGGGTAGTCAACGGATCGGTCGGCGAGTCGGTCGATTAGTTGGTTGGAAGGTCGGCGGATAAGTCGGTCAATCGGGGAATTAGTTTGTTGGTGAAGCCTCTGAAAGACAGCTTTATCTCTTAAGTCCGGGTTGTGACATTCAGGTCGTCTCAGCCACGAACACGTCTTGCATCTAGTGAAGATGGTACGATGACGTTCCTCTCAACCTCGTATCCCAGACCTGGTACACGAGGAACCATCTCCATGGGGTCTTCTACAGATCTGTCCTACCCATCTCCACGGGGACTTCTAAAGATCTGTCCCACCCATCTCCACGTCCAGGAACCAGCGAGATGTGAAAAATCGGCACTGGAATCTCACACCAGCAGAGGAGCACAGCGATCCTTGGATCTTTAGCCCGGATTAATTGATTGATTTAGGAACCGACATCACAGCATTCGGGGCATTCCCATAAGCGCTCCGTCCCCATCCTCAGAAGCCAGCGAAGAGTTCCAACCCCAATAGTACCAGTAGTAATCTGATTATATGTGCGTCTCGCCTTTCCTCTAAGCCCGGAGTGATGACCTAATATCTGGACAGGAGGTCGTGCCCAGAACAGATCCTCCAACCTCTTGACCAGTGGGAGATGTGATCCCCGGCTAGCGATCTGCGACGACTCACATAACTGAGTATGAATTAGTACACTTAGCTGCAGTTGTAACCAAAGCTAAAGTATGAATATCACTGAGCACGTATAGCGTATTATTACAAATAAACTGCAGACAATAATTAATTGGTGTATACGAAAAACAGAAGGACTGAAACAGTATGACACAATGTAGGGCTACCCACCTTTGTACCTTTCTGTGTGAGGACTGGTTTATACTCTATAAAGTTAGCACCGTCCGTCCGTCCATCCATCCATCCACCCATCTATCTATCTATGTTTTTTCTTATGCATAATAAAATATATCACTGCCCATTCCAAACATATACTACATTTCCGTCTACGATGAATCCGACCAATCAAACAGAAATGAATAGTATTTTCACACAATTCCTCCCATCTAACATCATCACCATTGAAGGGTGATATCCCCGACCAACCAAACAAGAATTACTAGCATTCTCACAGTCAGTTCCAGCATCATCGTCGTTGAGCGAGACAAAATCCCAGAGGCCTCCAGACATTGCATCATTAGACTTTCACCTTCCTACACTTTCCAGCTCTACTATACATTATATGCTCCCCTGACTTCACAATACACGAACTTCCCTTTAAAACAGGCGCCCTCCCATACACACACACAAGCGAAAATACCCCCAGTTCCGCCACTGAACTTCAACAAGTCTACACGTCGAACAATACAACTGACAAACAACCCATTCCCAAAAGACGAATGGTCGTCGCCTTATTTCCTTCCAACAGTCCAAAGCGGAAACAGTATTAAGCGTCCAATCAACGTTCGGCTGACATCTCTAACAAGCCAATCAGCGATTCCCAAAATGAGCACGTGTCTGGGACAAGAGTCGCCCAATTGCTATTAAGATGGGACATAAATGCCAATGATGAAGTACATTGTGGGTCCAAAGGTCCCCACGGAACCTGAAAATGTGATACTGAAGGACCTAATCACACCGGTTTGGTGTTCTACATTTGTCACTCACCATCCACTGTATCAGCGAGACGGAGAACGCCAGGGGAAACCGGAGAGTGTCGGGCAAGCGAAGTCATTATGGAGTGGGCGAGAAAAACAAACAAACAAAGTGGAGAGTCAAACGATACAATTACAGAGTTGGCAAATCACAGCTTCTTCTTTGACAGTTAATTTGGGTCGGGTTACAAGAACTCAAACAGTGCCGTCGAGGAACAACCGACCATTGTGGTGTACTAAGAACAAGGAATTAAGAGGGACAAACAACGCGGAATGATATCCGGTCTAACCTGAAACGAATCAAAAGAAACAAAGGAAATGGAAGGTTTTACAAGAACAAACGTGAAAAAGTAACATTTCGTTTGTTTTTCATATCACTCAACGCATTTTGATAAAGGTCAGAAGTGGTTGGAGTGATAAAAGCGCTCGTTCTTAAACATCCGATGTGCTTATGTCGAGGTAGCTGGTTCAATCCTTACACCGATCAGTTTGACTAAAATGTTGACTTCTAGTCCTTGACTTGTGGTCGTAAATTACAAGTAATTCAGAAGTAGAAGTGGGTTTCTCTGATGGCGATGGGTACTGATAATAGGGAAAGCTAATCCACACGCAAAAATCAGCCCAGTGCACTGGAAATAGCAACACGTATATGGGCTACATTTAAGCTCAAAGCGATCGAATGCAAAATAAAAAGGAAACAAAAGAAAGGGGCTGTTTAACCAGGACAAACATGCACAAGTAACAGTTTATTTGTTGTTCGATTTCATTCGATTTCATTCAATGCATTCTGATACTGCCTTCCAGTGCCTATCCGTAACTTAGTCATGTTTCATAAATTATGAGACCTATGGTGCTATCTCAATGGTTTGCTACGAATTCTGTCCATATTCCATGGTTGTTAGGTTCATGTGTATGACAGACACGACCAATGAAGACACTTTTTTGGGAGTGTCCAGTTGTCGTGCGTCGAAGTACACTTGTTCCTGCAGCGGGGCGCCGTCGTCATTTGGAGGCGACAGGTTCGATCCCGATTGGTAACTATTATAGCTTTCAAATTTTATGTTGTCTAGTGCGTCTTCTAGTCTGTATTTCCTTCTTCTCCTTCTGTGAGCGCCAAATAATACTATGTGTGTTTATTTATGTAATTGTCTTAGTGGCTTCAACGGTTCTCCCCATTTATTTCATAAAGGTAGCGTGGTAGTTAGGGCTTGAGTGACAAGACAGTGGTTCGAGGCCAATCACTAGCAGAAGCGGGGTTATAGTGTCCTACATTCACGTCTCTGAGATCGACGCAAACTCTGGGAGATGGGTACAAGACAACGTTCAGAATGTGTACGGGAACTGGTTTGGTAAAAGTATACGACGAGGAAAGGTATTGGTCAATCAATCGTTATATATCGTGGCGAAGAAGAAGAGGGGGGAGGAGAAGAAGAAGAAGAAGAAGAAGAAGAAGAAGAAGAAGAAGAAGAAGAAGAAGAAGAAGAAGGGGAGGAAGGCAATAGTATCGACTTCATTGCACCAGGTCTCCCCCTTCCCCCCAATATGGCTCGGTCTCTTTCCCCTGGGCGGCCTGTCGAAAGCTTGACAAAAAGCACGAACTCCGTAGCTCCAGCGACGACTCCCAGGAGTCTCAGCGAAAACTGCACTCGAACCCACACCTTCTGAGCCCAAAGACAGGTGGGGTAACCATAAAGTCAATGTCACTTGAAGACCAACAACAACAACAACAGCAACAACAACAACAACAACAACCGTCAAGCTGTACCACTTTACTTTTAGCTTGTATTATAACGTACTTGATGGACAGAGTTTGCGTGTGAGAGTATGGACGCGCCATGTAAACCTACGATGTAGGCAGTTACTAAGGTGGGTTGGATACATAATGCTAGACATATTATTTCAGACCCATCTGTACGGGGTGGGTTATGATCGCGCGGGCCGACTTTACTTCCGCAGACGTTTTCTGGCACGCTTGGGTCAACTATAAAAATTCTCTCCACTACGGATTCGAACCCGTGACAAACGGACTTGCAGGCTAGATAATATGCTATCGAGGCAACATCAAGCTGGCATACAACACAAGCTGGCATACAACACAAGCTGGCATACAGCACAAGCTGGCATACAACACAAGCTGGCATACAACACAAGCTGGCATACAACACAATCTGGCATACAACACAAGCTGGCATACAACATGACTGAGTTCAATGGGGGAATAGTTGAGCGGACTTGTCTGTGATATTTGTTTACAGATCAAAGAAACAGATTATTCGGTTGTTTCCCTTGTCTGGTTGCCTGTACTGTAGAGTTGTACAGTGTGTATATGTGTCGTGTAAATGTTCTAGCAATGGTTGAGATTTGTAGTGTGTTTGTTCTAGCAATGGTTGAGATCTGTAGTGTGTTTGTTCTAGCAATGGTTGAGATTTGTAGTCTGTATGATTGTTCTAGCAATGGTTGAGATCTGTAGTGTGTATGATTGTTATAGCAATGGTTGAGATCTGTAGTATGTTTATTCCAGCAATGGCTTTCTGATTTCAATACTGATTACATGACACAGAGAGGGAAAGACAAGAGTACGGAGAGATAATGTATGAGAGAGAGAGAGAGAGAGAGAGAGAGAGAGAGAGAGAGAGAGAGAGAGAGAGAGAGAGAGAGAGAAGAATGTGTGTAAGAGTGAGAAAAGACAAGGTAAGGGGGAGGAGAGAGAGATAGATGAGTTGATATAGAGAGAGGAGAGATTAAGAGAGAGAGAGAGAGAGAGAGAGAGAGAGAGAGAGAGAGAGAGAGAGAGAGAGAGAGAGAGAGAGAGAATGTGTGTATGAGTGAGAAAAGACAGGGTAAGGGGGAGGAGAGAGAGATAGATGAGTTGATATATAGAGAGGAGAGATTAGAGAGAGAGAGAGAGAGAGAGAGAGAGAGAGAGAGAGAGAGAGAGAGAGAGAGAGAGAGAGAGAGAGAGCCATTCCTTTAACATGTGTTTGTTGTATACCAGCATGCCCTTATTCCTATGGCAGACAGTACCTATCAACGCGAAACGCAAAAACGTTAACAATCTGTATATAAATACATAAACACAAAACTAACCGAGAATCTCCGACCTGAAACAAACACATCACCTTCCCACACCCGTATCCAAAATATAACTTCTCCTTCCCCTCTTGTACATTCTCCAGTCCATCTACTCCAGTATTCTAATTTCTCCCAGTCGCTTCCTCAATCCCTAATCCCTTTGACCCAGAAGGCAACAACCCGCCAACCAAATATCTACTCACGCGTGCTCCTGTGCCCAATCTCTGACAAAGGTTAGTGGCAGATTATGCGCGACTCGACTTCCGTACCATGTTTGCGATCAGATCTGGCAAAGATCTCTTTCTCCTTGTCAGAATCTATCTTCAGAGACAAAGCTGGCCATCATCTTCCAGACATCGAGGTATGATAGATAACGCGGAAGCCAGGGCGGGGGTGCGGTTGTAGTGGGTGTGTAACCCTGGCTTCAGTCGGAACTCATGGCAGGACGGGGGTGCGGTTGTAGTGGGTGTGTAACCCTGGCTTCAGTCGGAACTCATGGCAGGACGGGGGTGCGGTTGTAGTGGGAGTGTAACCCTGGCTTCAGTCGGAGCTCATGGACAGGACGGGGTGCGGTTGTAGTGGGAGTGTAACCCTGGCTTCAGTCGGAGCTCATGGACAGGACGGGGTGCAGTTGTAGTGGGAGTGTAACCCTGGCTTCAGTCGGAGCTCATGGACAGGACGGGGTGCAGTTGTAGTGGGAGTGTAACCCTGGCTTCAGTCGGAGCTCATGGACAGGAGGCTGTCATTTGTCAAAAACGATACTGCTTTTTAAGTTGGAGGGGGGGGGGGGGTGAGGTGAACAATAAACGGGTATGAGGGTTTCCTGTTGTGGACTTTTGTTGTTTTACTTGTACGGGAGTGGAAGAGGAAGGGGGTGTGGGAGAGAGAGAGAGAGAGAGAGAGAGAGAGAGAGAGAGAGAGAGAGAGAGAGAGAGAGAGAGAGAGAGAGAGAGAGAGAGAAGGACCGTGGTCAAGCGAGAGGATGTGTGGTGGGTAGGTTGATTGTGTCGTTGGTAGCCAGTGGTTGATTGTGAGGTGGGTAGCCAATGGTTGATTGTGTGGGGGATAGCTAGCGGCTGATTGTGTGGTGGGTAGCCAGTGGTTGATTGTGTGGTGAGTAGCCAGTGGTTGGTTGTGTTGTGGGTAGCCAGTTGTTGATTGTGTGGTGGGATATCAGTGGATGATTGTGTGGTTGGTAGCCAGCGATTGATTGTGTGGTGGGTAGTCAGTAGTTGATGGTGTGGTTAGTAGCTAGTGGTTGATTGTGTGTTGGGTAGTCAGTGGTTGATTGTGTGGTGTCTAGCCAGTGGCTGATTGTGTGGTGTCTAACCAATGCTTCTTGGCAAAAGCAGCAAGGACATGGAAGACAAAAAAATAAAAGATAATAAGGATGCAGCAGCAGCAACAGAAGAAGAAGAAGAAGAAGAAGAAGAAGAAGAAGAAGAAGAAGAAGAAGAAGAAGAAGAAGAAGAAGAAGAAGAGAAGAAGAAGAAGAAGAAGACGAAGCAGAAGAAGAAGAAGAAGAAGAAGAAGAAGAAGAAGAAGAAGAAGAAGAAGAAGAAGAAGAAGAAGAAGAAGAAGAAGAAGAAGAAGAAGTGCTTGGAAGAGACGCCGCTACCTCACTCCAAATAGGCCGAAATAGTCACTAAAGGATGATTTATGGAAAGGAATCCCCCATAGACCCCGATGCTGTTTCCTATACCGCATTGTGTCTAACCAAAGTATGTAGCAGACACGGTAGAAACATCCTGCATACCTACCCTCGGGGTGTAGCGGCGTATCCCGTTTCCTGAAGCAATGTCTGGAGGCCTCCCCATGATGCCGCCTTTGGGATTGTGTTTCGCTCAACGATGATGATGCCGGAACGGATTGTGGGAATGCTAGTCATTCTCGATTGGTTGGTCGGGGATATCGCCCCTCATTGGTGATGATGTTAGATGGAAGGAATTGTGAAAATGCTATTCATTTCTGTTTGCTTGGTCGGATATATCGTTCCTCGTTGGTGGTGATGTTATTTGCAGTGAATTATGGGAATGCTAGTCGTTTCTGCTTCGTTGGTCGGAGGTATCGTCCCTGAATGGCCGTGATGTTAGTTGGCATGTATTGTGGGCATTTCTTTGTTTTCTGTTTGGTATCTCAGTTCCTGACACTCAGCTTATTTGTAACTTAATCTTTTGATTAGCCTGGTAGTCGGAGCAGCGGTATCTTAGTACCCATTACACTCGTCTGCAGGCTTGAAGCTCCTGGCTTCAAAACCCGTTCGAGAAGAGATTGTCCGTGGCCACAGAGGCTTACAAGTAAAGTAATTCACAGCAATATCAATTGGGGAGCACTAAGACGTGTCATAAATAAACACATGCCTATTGTTTGGCGGTTATAGATGTAGAAGAAAGACGGAGATAGAGGACGCACTAGACTACACTAAAATCGAAAGCTATAGTTACCGACCGGGATTTGAAACTATCATTTCAAAATAAAGACAGCATGTCTCTGTAAGGACAAGTGAACTTCAACGCATGACCAACTAGACACCCAAGTCAAGTCAGTATGTGACGCTTCCGCTTTCCCCACACCCTGAGAGATTGGGCATATGGTGCTGCTCCCATGTTTGTATTCAAGCGATCACTGACTGGGTGGTGTGGTCAGTGTCGTGTCCGGCGGTCATTACATTACCTCCCAGGTTTGAGTTGAGTTGAGCTCAGAACCTACATCACTGCACACAGGACATTCCCATACGCGCTCAGTCCCCTTGTTCATCAGCCAGCAAGGAGTCATATACTGCTTAAGGTTCCAACTGCAATCTAATTAAAAGTTCTCCTGGTCTTCCCTCTCAGCTTTGAGATTCGTCCAGAGACCTTGCTGATCCCCCGGCATATCACTGACACAGGTTGGGATTCTGAGATAAGTAGCAACATTTGTTTTTTCAAGTTTTCGTTTTCTCTTCATTTTTTCATATTTTTATTTTTCTCATCCCGTCCTTATGCCTTAATGTAGTCACCGGACGGTCTTCTCCGTGACTATATGTTGTGTGTTGTGTGTATGTATTTGTTTGCTGATGTAGGCTAGTCGCCGCAACGTCCGGGGTGTGCCTTTATCCTATTTTGTAAAGCTACATTTCTTTGTGTTATTTATATTGTTTACATTTCCACAGCTTTACCGCAGTTCCACCAAATTTTATTCACTGTCTCCATATATGGGTGAGCAATCTGTTCCAACAGATTCGAGACCAAATGGAAGCAGAACCCAGTTTACGATGGACTGGGAAACTAACAGAGTCCATGGGATCTCGATATATGAAGCCCAAAAACGGTCTCTCTCCCACTGTTTATGCTTCATCTCGACACTGCAAGGTACAAGAGGAACAAGATGAGATATGTGCGGATCCGATCCCATGACCACCGGATCGGAAGGCAGGCGTCCTAGCTACTACGGAGGCGCTTCTCCATATTTTAAACTAGTTACAATAATGTGGCCATTGCGTCTACTCCCTGTGCCAGGAGCATCAACACTACACTGATTATGCGGAAATTTATCTGGGCCCTCCAAGCAGGACAGGATTCAGGCTGAAGGTACAAGCCTCGCGAGACTGGTTTATGGTTAAGATATGAGCAGTGTGTGACCCAAAGGGCGTTGCTGTGAAAGTTGCTACGTGGGGGGTTTGGGTTTAGACCTGAGATAACCTCACACGGCAAGGAGATGTGTGTTGTCGGTGTGTTGTTTTCTTATTGGTAACATATACTGGAGGTATGGTTTCTTTTAAATATTTTGTTGCTTGGTTGTTAATCTTCTTGTTGTTGTTGTTCTCCCTTCTTCCTCTATCTTTTTCTTCTCCCTTCTTCTTCTTCTTCTTCTTCTTCTTCTTCTTCTTCTTCTTCTTCTTCTTCTTCTTCTTCTTCGTCCACCTACTCCGTTTTCTTATTTCACTTAAAGTTCGTGGTAGTCGAACGAAAAATTGGGTAGTCGCACTGTAACTGAGTTAGTCGATCGTAAAATAGGGTAATCAAACTGTAACCATCCATCCATCATGTGCCATGCCAATAAACGAGGGCGGTCATGTTCTGCCATCTCACTCTGATCACCAGAGTCGTGGATCAGCTCCGTGTTTCTGCCTCGACCATGCCACGTCGCCAAGCCAACCAGGCATTTACTTCTCGGTCTTCCCCATGGTCTCTTCCCTTCGATCTTGCCAGTTGTCACCAAGTTCTCCAAGTCATTTCTTCTCCTAACATGCCCAAAAAATGTTGACTGTCTACGTCGAATGACTCTAATCAGTTTACGATCTTCATTTCCTTCTTCTTGAAGGATTTGTTCATTGGTTTTTGTCTGTCTATGGTATTATTTGCATTTTCCTCAGAAACACATCAGATGTTTTTTTTTTTTTTTTTTTTTCAGCTTGACTGCTCATTGTCCACGCTTCACATCCATACAAAAAAAGTACAAGTTCTATGTAGCACTTCAACATTCTTTTCTTTCCGTTTCAACTGACATCGTTTTATTGGTCAGTATGTAACCAAGTTAGTCGAAAGTAGGATGGTACAGACGATACATGGAGGTATCAAATATCAGATAAGAATGTAAAGAACCCGTAAACACGCACTAAATCACATTGGGTATATGTTGATAAACCCATGTATGTATAGACCAATCGGTACTCACTGGGTGAAGTGCGGTACCACACAGGCCTCCTTTACTTCCCAAAACATGTTCCGGTACCCATCCCTGGCTGGTTAGACCTGAGAACCCAGTTTTACACACTCGAATCCACCTCAACGTGGATCGAACCCTCGGTCAACGGTACGGCAGGCGAGCGTCTAGCTACTACGCCACCATGACTCCACATATTTGGAGACCAATGGGCACTCGGTAGGTGCGGTGTGTGGTCAGCTTCACGCTGCCGCCTTCATTTCCCAGTAAATATCCGGGTATCATTTTAGGCATGGTTCGAACTGGGAGCCCATATCAACGGGCGGAAGAAAAACGCCTCGACAGGAGCCTCGACACATGGCCACAAGGTCGCCATCTCGGTTCGAATTTTGATTTCATCATTACCCCTACTCGGTTCAACTTCAAGAAGAAGTTATAGTTAAGGTCCATCACCGGCTCAGAATGATAGTCCTGTGACTGAGTCCGCCGCAAAAGTAGCTGCCCACGGTTTTATCCTCACAGTCCTATTAAACCGAAGGTGATTGTTGTCTATATTGGGTAATGGACTGTTCTATAAACCGTTCATTTCGTATCGTTTCGTTTTGCTTTGCAGGAGGAAAAAAGAAACTTTACACCTCGTTCAACCAGCTTTAGCGGCCTTGGTTATGATCGTGGTGGTTCATAGTGCGGTTTAAGTTGTCCTGGTCCTTTGCACATTATACGACTTCTGCTGATGCATGCCTGGCAGGGTTCCTCTTTTCCACCGTTCTCCATTTCTAATTAAGCTGTACTGCGTTCTTGTTCATCTCCGTTCTGCTGTCATTAGTCGTTTCACCTCGCCTCCCATGGCAGTTTATAACGAGAAATATCCTCGTACAGATATGGACAATCTCTTTTACTATGAGACCCTAATGATTCCGTTGGGAAGTATGCAGTTTTTCGCGCCTGCTGGAAGCGCTGATAAAGTCAAGGCCGACTGATTAGGGAAACTAGTGGATAGATTGTCGTTGGTGGAGTGTGAGGGGACGAGAATCAGTCCAGTAAGCTTCTTAGCAGTGGCAGCTAGTAAATGTACTATGGACTACGTTTGAGTTCAAAGCAAGGGACGCAAGAACACCTGACAATACAATTAAACATGGGTCAAGAAGTGTGCCGGGAAAGAGGAACACAAAGGATGAAGTCTGGACGAGAAGGAATGATAAGGAGTCTTAGGGGTACACGGTAAAGAGGTCGAGCACTCGGCGGCCTCATGTGTTTTCTCTCGGTGATCAGGGTGGGTGGCGGCAAGGGCAAGCCAAGAACAATGAGAATACCTGGGCGGGTGGAACGGGAGACAAGCTGATTTGACTGGAAGATGAGACAAAGTAGTGTTATACAGGTAGACGAGACAGACAGGTAGACGAATGGATGGGTGGACGGACGAACAGACACGCAGAGAGGCCAGATCAGACAGACAGACACACACACACAGACAGACAGACAAGAAGAAGAAGAAGAAGAAGAAGAAGAAGAAGAAGAAGAAGAAGAAGAAGAAGAAGAAGACTTGCGTAACTGAAAATGTATTCAATTGAGAACTCTCTAATGAAATCGCTATATATATATATATATATATATATATATATATATATATATATATATATATATATATATATATATATATAATAAAACAGAGTGTATGTGGGTGTGTTTGTAGTTGGCTATGTATTGGATACGTTCGATAACAGTACATCCGATTGAGATGAAATTTTTCTTACAACGTCTTCCTTTCATTCCTGTGCAACCGACTATAATAGTTTCTTAGTGTAAAATCGGCTACTTACTTAATAACATTTAATTTTTCATTTTTCATTATATAATTTCTATATAGCAGGGGGACTTCACTCTAGAAAAGTTATTTAAGGGGCATAACTTTTAATACATTTCTATATACTTTATAGTCATATTGTTGGACTTACTTTGCACTATTGTTAAACTCTTTGTCTATAGTTATTTCAGGCATATGAGTTATAATAATAATGATATAATCTTTAAGGCATTTTCAAAGTTTTCATAAATATAATGCATAAAATTGTAACCCATCTTTTTCTGCTTAAAGAAGTTATCGACTGTAATGTCGGTGATTAAAAACACATTTATTTAAAAATAATGGATGGTGTGTGGAAGGACATTCTTTTAAGTTACTGTGCGCCAGGAGCTGGGCGAAACCACGCCGGGTCAGATAGATAGACAGACAGACAGATAGTCGGGAACGGAGCTTATTTGACTACTTATATGAATTAAATGAGATGCTCCCCACCAGGGACTGGGTGAAGCCGGGCCGGATCAGACAGACAGATAGTCGTGAACGGGAGCTTATATGACTACGTATATGAATTAAATGAGATGCTCCCCACCAGGGACTGGGTGAAGCCGGGCCGGGTCAGACAGACAGACAGATAGACAGACAGACAGATAGTCGGGAACGGGAGCTTATATGACTACGTATATGAATTAAATGAGATGCTCCCCACCAGGGACTGGGTGAAGCCGGGCCGGATCAGACAGACAGACAGTCGGGAACGGGAGAGCTTATATGACTACGTATATGAATTAAATGAGATGCTCCCCACCAGGGACTGGGTGAAGCCGGGCCGGGTCAGACAGACAGACAGATAGACAGACAGATAGTCGGGAACGGGAGAGCTTATATGACTACTTATATGAATTAAATGAGATGCTCCCCACCAGGGACTGGGTGAAGCCGGGCCGGGTCAGCCAACAGACAGACAGACAAACAAGCAGACAGACTGATAGATAGATAGATCCCCTCCAGGGCCTTGGCGAAGCCGGGCCGGGTCAGCTAATATATATATATATATATATATATATATATATAATATATATTAATATATATATATATGCTACTTCTTATAGTGCACCGGGCTGCCTTTTGCGCGTGGATTGACTTTCCCTGGCGAACCACTCCAACTTCAGATGTACTTGTAATTTACGTTCCCAAAGTCAAGGATGAGAAGTCAACATGTTAGTCCAATTGTCTGGTGTAGGGGTTGAAACCCTTACCTCGGTGTCAGCATACCGGATTTTTAAGAACAAGAGTTCTTAACCATTCGGCCACGCTGACCTCCTCAGTACACGAATATAAACAAATAACGAGATCATAAACTGAGCTGCACTCGTAAACAGTTAAAGTATCAATACAATTGATGCAACTGTGGTAAAGCCGTGGATATGTAACCAATATAAAATTAACTCGAAGAAGGACGTTGCGGTGACACCCTTTGTCAGCAAAACAATACACAAAACATAAACAGAAGACATTATAAAACACCAACATAATCATACGAGGGTAAGTTAATAAGTAAGCCACAAATGGCTGTAGAAAAATAACTAAAGATGATAACAACTTGAAACCAGTTTATTTTTGTGCATACATTGTCCCTTTATTTCTCAACATAATTTCCACCAACATTGATGCACTTATCCCATCGTTTTATCAGTCCTCCCAAATCGGCTGCATAGAACTGCGTGTTTTGTTTTCATTGACCTGCCATCCTACATAACTGTGCGACTTACTTATTGACTCACCCCGGTAATGTTTTCTACTCAGCTATGCGCCGTTTTACGGGACAAACATTTGTCAACATAAACATAAAACCCACCTTGGCGGGAGACATTTCGCGAATGACGCCGAAGTTGAATATGAAGTGAAAACGTGGTTCAGAAATCAGAGCACGTGGTTCTATGCAGCCGGTTTGGAAGGACTGATAAAACCATGGGATAAGTGCATCAATGTTGGTGGAAATTATGTTGAGAAATAAAGGGACTGTGTATCTATAAAAAATAAACTGGTTTCAAGTTGTTATCATCTTTAGTTATTTTTCTGCAGCCATTTGTGACTTACTTATTAACTTACCCTCATATAACGATTAACAGAACAAGACAACAAGACCTTCAATTGGGTTGCACTTGTAACCACAGACCTACCGCGATACTCAGAACATCAACAACGAGCAAGAAAACAATACAACAGTAAGATAAACACCAACAACAACAACAAACAACCTGAAATATCCAAGCTCCTACCTACAGGTTCTCAGCTCCGTCATTTGGCAGCCCGGTTCAACAGTTTCCCAATTTGCAAAGGACGGAGATATCGATCAGGGGAAGACAACTCTGTAACAATGATACCATTCCACCGTTTCATTTAATCAAGAACGGGGCGACTTGGATTCCTGCCCCTGGCGCACCATCAATCATCTTTGTTACCATAGGGTTTATTCTCATTTCTGGGAGTCTGGCCAGCAAAATCTCTCTCATATTCTGGTCTGTAAGAATATTCACACGGACATTTCTGAAGATTGGTCTGTAAAATTGTTTTCAACTGAGGCCACCTTTGATTCTTTCAGTCGAGGAGGTGCTCTTCTTCTCTTCCTTCTTCGTGCTTCTTGATGCATCATACTTAACTGTGTACATCAGAAGGTTATGTATCTGACATTGGCGTGCATTTGTGCACGGGTTTGCCTCCTCTGGCCTGATTCTCCTCCTGGGGGTAGGTTTTCTTTCCTAATACGTTTTAATTTGCCAAGACGGTTATCTTATGGCCTACTCTTTGCGATTTAAAACTTCGGGGGGATTTATAAAGTGCAGAAAATGCACACGAAACAAAGCGTTTTAGCCCTTATCGGTGATAGCCAGGAAACCGATCGCGCTATCGAAGAAGACATTGGGGAGGTGTGTGTTATGTCTAACTGCGTCTATAACAATTCCTAAACATATTCAAGGGGCAGATAGACGGTGGGATGGACCAGTAAACGAAAGGGAAGAGAGAGAGAGCGAGAGAGAGAGAGAGAGAGAGAGAGAGAGAGAGAGAGAGGAGGGAGGGTGGGTGAGGTGTGGGAGGGGGAGAGAGGGGTGGGTGGGGGTGGGAGAGGGAGAGAGATGGACAAGCAGATGCACCAACTGACCGACCGACAGGCGGACTCGTAACGAGTGGCTGGACAGACAGACAGACGGACAGACAGACAGACAGACAGACAGATTTGCAGAATCCAATGTCCTATGACAGTATTTGTCTTACCGGGTAGGGGTCGGATACCCGTCTGACTGACAGACACACAGACAGACAGACAATCCATTCATTTTCAGGATCCCATGTTATATAAGAGTATTTGTCCTACAAGGAAGGGTCGGATACCCATCTGACTGACAGACAGACAGACAATCCATCCATTTGCAGGATCCCATGTCATATGAGAGTATTTGTCCTACAAGGAAGGGTCGGATACCCATCTGACAGACAGACAGATAGATAATCCATCCACTTGCAGGATCCCATGTCATATGAGAGTATTTGTCTTACAGTGAACCAGTCTCAGACACAGAGCTGTGAAAGTGAGCACAGCAACAAGCTTTCTCCCAAACCTTATCTTGAAGACTTTACCCCATCGCCTCCACGAATCCCCCAAAGGCAGCCTATACCACTCTTCAACCAGTTCTCCTATAACCGACATCACTCATACTAAATCTCCATCTATCACAAGCAACGAAGCCATGTTTGAAAGTTTCAAGCAATCGCCAAGAGCTCTCAAGCGAATTAATCATTACAAAGATCGCGTCTGCAACATTTATTTTATCTTGTGCAAATGTAGTCATCTCGCTGCAAAGCTCAGCCATTTTCTTTCTTTACTGCTGAACATGTACCTTTCACTTCCGGATGTTTCAGAAGAGAGTTCATTTACACAAAGACCTTATTATATCTTTCTTCCCTTTGGGTTAAATGGATGTATGGATAAATTGGTTGGAAGTCAGTAGTATACAGCTAAAGATCTAATCTTATCAGTAAAGACTAAATTTTATACTTTTTTTAACCCAAAGTGTCCTCGCCATTAGGCGAACCACTCCAACTCAGGGTACTTGAATTTACTTTCCCAAGTCAAGGATGAGAAGTCAACATGTTAGTCCAATTGTTGGGATGGGTGAACCCCCCCTCGGCATTCAAACGGATGTTTAGAACAACATTTTAACCTTCGGCCGAGGACCTCCTCACTACACGAATATAAATAAATAAGGAGATCATAAACTGAGCTGCACTCGTAAACATAGTTAAAGTATGAATACGATTGATGCAACTGTGGTAAAGCTGTGGATATGTAAACAATATAAAAAATAACTCGAAGAAGGACGTTGCAGTGACTAGCCTTTGTCAGCAAAACAAATACACAAAACATAAACACGAAGACATTACAATACAGCAAAATAAACATACGAGGGTAAGTTAATAAGTAAGTCACAAATGGTTGTAGAGAAATAACTAAAAATTATAACAACTTGAAACTAGTTTATTTTTGTACATACATTATCTCTTTATTTCTCAACATAATTTCCACCAACATTGATGCACTTAACCCATAGTTTTATCAGTCCTCACAAACCGGCTGCATAGACCTGCGTGCTTTGTTTTTATTGACCTACCTTCCCACAGAACTGTGTGACTTAATTATTGACTCACCCTCGTAACTTTTTCTACCCAACTATGCACCGTTTTACGAGACAAACATTTGTCAGCATAAACAGGAAACCACGAATGACGCCGAAGTTGAATGTGAAGTGAATACGTGGTTTAGAAAACAGAGCATGCAGGTCTATGAAGCCGGTTTGGGAGGACTGATAAAACCATGAGATAAGTGCATCAATGTTGGTGGAAATTATGTTGAGAAATAAAGGGACAGTGAATTTATATTAAAAAAAAAAAATAAACTGGTTTCAAGTTGTTATCATATTTAGTTATTTTTCTACAGCCATTTGTGAATTACTTATTAACTTACCCTCATATAACGATTAACAGAACAAGACCTTCAATTGGGTTGCAGTTGTAACCACAGACCTACCGCGATACTCAGAACATCAACAACGAGCAAGAAAACAATACAACAGTAAGATAAACACAACAACAACAACAACAACAACAACAACAACAACAAACAACCTGAAAAATCCAAGCTCCTACCTACAAGTTCTCAGCTCCGTCATTTGGCAGCCCGGTTTTAACAGTTTCCCAATTTGCAAAGGACGGAGATATCGATCAGGGGAAGACAACTCTGTAACAATGATACCATTCCACCGTTTCATTAATCAAGAACGGGGCGACTTGGATTCCTGCCCTGGCGCACCATCAATCATCTTTGTTTCCATAGGGTGTATTCTCATTTTTGGGAGTTGGCCAGCAAAAAAACTCTCTCATATTCTGGTCTGTAAGAATATTCACACGGACATTTCTGAAGATTGGTCTGTAAAATTGTTTTCAACTGAGGCCACCTTTGATTCTTTTAGTCGAGAGGAGCTTTTCTTCTCTTCCTTCTTCGTGCTTCTTGATGCATCATACTTAACTGTGTACATCAGAAGGTTATGTATCTGACATTGGCGTGCATTTGTGCACGGGTTTGCCTCCTCTGGCCCGAATCCCTCCTGGGGGTAGGTTTTCTTTCCTAATACGTTTTAATTTACCAAGACGGTTATCTTATGGCCTACTCTTTGCGATTTCAAACTTCGGGGGGATTTCTAAAGAGCAGAAAACGCACACGAAACAAGGCGTTTTAGCCCTTATCGGTGATGGCCAGGAAACTGATCGCGCTATCGAAGACATTGGGGAGGTGTGTGTTATGTCTAACTGCGTCTATAACAATTCCTAAAATATTCAAGGGCAGATAGACGGTGAGAGGGGCGGGTAAACAAAAGGGAAGAGAGAGAGAGAGAGAGAGAGAGAGAAAAGAGGAGAGAGAGAGAGGGTGGGTGGGTGATGTGTGGGAGGGGAGAGAGGGTGGGTGGGTGTGGGAGGGGGAGAGAGGGGTGGGTGGGTGGGGTGGGAGAGGGAGAGATTATGTATGTTTCACGACTGATCTCAGAGTCGCCAAGTAAGCATGACAAATCACAGGTAAGTGAATAGCCAAGACCCAAACAATAGATCCACGATTTGTTGCGTGATATATGTCGCAGCATTTCGTCAGGTCATACTGAAAAATCACAAAAACATAAATTTAAAGTAACTAGATAAATCCTTCACGCTGAAATATACAAAAGACATATTCATACATTAATTTGAATTGCCTACTAATGTAATTTTAACCTGACTATCATGTCTGTTTGTTTCAACAAAGTTTTTTCTTTTACAAATGAATGAGAATTTAATTTGGAAGCACGGCGGAAGGGGAGAAAACACATACGAATATGAGCTAGCGTTACGACAAAAATCTTTCCCCATCGGCTGGAGAATGGGGGAGTGGCGTCTATATATTTTTTTTATTTTTTTTTTTTTAATTTTTAAAATTTATTATTTTTTTATTAATTATATAAAATTAATATATTATATATAAAATTAATTTTAAAAATATAAAATTATAAATTTATATATATATATATATAATTTTTTTTTCAAGAGGTTAACTGCGAATATGTTGAATACGCAATCGTAGACCGACATCAAACGGTGGTCATTGAAAGGAGGAGAGTTGATTGGCGGGGCTACTATCTCTTTAAAATACCTCAAAACTCCGTGACATAGCCACAGGAGGGTAAGAGGTGCCACACTAACCTCTCTCCGCTGCTTCCTTGCAGGGTCTTCCTTGTCCCCTCAACGGGCAAGAAACCCCTCAGTCCGGTATGATATCACACTGATGTTGGACAACAGGATGTCTTCATTCGACATACAGGACTTCACGCTGGACTTCACAGCCAGCGAACGCAAGCAAGCAATCCGGAGTGTTTTTTCAGATGTATCTTATCTTATAATTGCGGTGTGTCTGGTTAGGCACCCTTGGGCTAAGGCCCTTGAGGCCAACACATCCGACTTTAGCATGCGTTTTTTTTTTTTTTAAAACCAGGTTAGCATTCCTGGGAAATTGAAGTATTATCCAAAAACCAAAGGGAGAAAAGATGCACGCGTATACACATAAACAAATACATACATACACATAACACATCTGCATACATATGCATACGCAAACGTCGACAGATATTATAATTATTCATCTAACGCCCACCCGACAATTATTTGCGGGCTCAATCTCCTCGGCATGATGTAGAAAGATATAGTTTCAGCGGTCAGTTGACTACAACCGCCTGGGGTTCGTCCTAGCACCCCAGCAGCAGGCGGGGAACTGCATTTCTGGTTCTACGAGTCGTGGTCACATAAGCGTAACTGTTTATGTTCTCCGTACGCTAGTCCGTTGTTCTTCTCTCTCTCTCTCTCTCTCTCTCTCTCTCTCTCTCTCTCTCTCTCTCTCTCTCTCTCTCTCTCTCTCTCTCAGTGCAGTCACTGCAGGACCGCGCTTTCATACGTACTGTTACACCCCCCAGAATAAGTTTCTGGCACATATTGTCCCATACTGTACATTAATGTCTTCTTTCGTGTCTTTTGTCCTCAACCAACCCACTCCGAACCCCTCCTACCTTCAGCTACCCCATGCAGCTCTCCCCATGTCCTTTCCCATATTGTTCCTTTCAATTTCTTCTTCTCTATTTCTTTTGGAGAATTTCCGTGGCGAAGTGTTCAAGCTATCTCGTGCTCTGAAGTTTGTGGTTTCGATTCCGGGCTACGTCTTTCGGTTCACGAGTGCATTTTTCTCGGAGACTCCCGGGGGTCGTCGCTTGAGCTACGAAGTTCGTGCTTTGTGCGACGCTCTCGACAAGCCGCCCTGCAGAAAGAGACAGACATGTGGGATAAAACCCGGAGTAATGAAGTCGATCCTCTCGACTTCTAAGACTTTATTTCTATTTCTTCTGCCCTGGTGGTTTTCGACTACGGCTTTACTAGTTTTACTATTCTCGGGTTGGCCTACCAAGCGCCAGCGTCCTGTCTTCGCCTATTGGTTCATTGGCATTCGTCAAGTTCTGGCCGTGGTGTTAGTATGTACATGAGGCTTTATTTACAGCTCAACCCCCATGATTCACTACAGACATTTACACGAATGTGTACAGACGGAGACGGACGGACAGACACACAGGCGGATGGATGGATGAAATTATGTACAGATAAACAGACACTCAGCCGGACAGATGAATGGATAGGTATGAACGAACGAACGAAAATCTTTATTTTCAAAGGGTTAAGAATTGGGCACGCAGGCCCGTCCGACATTCTGCCCTTCTTCTCTATTTCCTCTCATACATTCTTTCATTCAACATCTGTTATGAAGCAATTCTTTGACAACAAAAGAACAATAAGCATTAAAACGCATGAAAAATAATCAATAATACATGACTCGTTGAGGCAATGTTTAACATGGGCATCATAAATACGCAAGGCGGGTGTAACGTGCCACATATATGGGAATGTTTTTTTGTTTTTTTGGGCTAGTTGTCGTTCGAGATAATTTACCATTATTATTGTCTTTGTTGCTGTTTTTTTTTAAGGGGGCATGTAGTCTGTTTTAAGGTAGTGTTCCAACAGGTTGCAACTGTATATATAATGATTGGTGGTATCTTTGATTTCTTGTGGAAGATTATTCCACAACTGAGTGGTAGAGTATGCTAAGCTTGTTTTATATAAGTCTATCCTTATGTGTCTATCCTTGTATGTAGGTAGGTAGGTAGGTAGGTAGAGACAGCATCTGCTTTCTCAGTTATCTACTAACTTCTGCAAGCTAGTCTCTATTGCTCTCGTTCTCAATATACAGAAATATGTACAGACAAACACAGAGCCAGACGGATAGATGGATGGATAGGTATGTAGGTAGGTATGTAGGCAGGTAGAGAGAGGTAGCAACTGCAATCTCAGTTATCTACTTACTACAAGCTAGTCTCTCTCTCTCTCTCTCTCTCTCTCTCTCTCTCTCTCTCTCTCTCTCTCTCTCTCTCTCTCCACCCCCTCCCCACACACAAGATGTAGCTCTCTGACTACACCTGGCACCTACTGACACCACTTGGCACATCCCCACACCTGGCGTGTTCCCGCCCCCTGGTCTCACACCTCCTTGGCGCCGTCTGGCCCCGTCTGCCGAATTACCACTTAATTCAGGCGGGCTTTCATACCTAGCGTGTACGTGTCTGCTGGCTGCCTTTTGGCCCGGCTTCTAGCGGATTCTCTTGCTTTGATTAACATAAAACATTTACCTGGCTATCTTTCTATCGTTCTGTCTCTCACCCTCAAGATATCCATTCATTAACGTTATGTCTGTATGTCTACTTATCCATTCATCCATATATCTACCTACCTTGCGTACCCACCACCTCTCTCTCTCTCTCTCTCTCTCTCTCTCTCTCTCTCTCTCTCTCTCCATACATCCAACCACCCACCCGCCTACCTGTCTGTTTGTCTGTCTGGCTATCTGACTACCTATCGACGTAACTTCCTATTTACCCATTTACAATCTAACAACCAATTTATCCAGTTATTTACCTCTGAAGTCGGACAGGGTTCGGCTGATGGCGAGTGACACCGTTAATGGGGAAAGCTAATCCACAAACAAAATTCAGCCCAGCACTACTGTAGGTAGTGTTTCTGGACTAAGCTTGAATTCAAAGCAATTGAGCGCAAACAAATCTAGTTATTTACCCATCTGTCTATCAATAATCAATATAGCTACCTACCAACTTACCTACCTGCCTAGCTACCCATCTATCTAACCTCTCTCTCTCTCTCTCTCTCTATATATATATATATATACTTTCTCTCTCTCTATATATATATATACTTTCTCTCTCTCTCTCTCTCTCTCTCTCTCTCTCTATATATATATATATATATATATATATATATATATATATATATATATATATACTTTCTCTCTCTCTCTCTCTCTCTCTATATATATATATATATATATATATATATATATATATATATATATATATATATATATCCTCTCTCTGTCTCTCACTCGATCTACCTACCTACCTATCCATCTAACCTTTATCTATATATCTATCTAACCCTCCACTCTCTCTGTGTCTCTCTCACACTCGGTCTATTTACCTGTCTACTTACCTATCCATCCAACGTCTGTCTGTATATGCATCTAACCTGTCTTTCTCACTCTCTAACGTGTATTATCTACTTATCTATCCATCTATTTATCCCCCCCCCCCCCCGCTCCCTCTCTCTCGATTTATCTACCTACTTACCTACCTATGTATTGAAGCTGGAACTTAGTACCCCACCCCTTCCCCAAACAAATACCCTCCGCCCTATACATACACAACAACAGGAGAGATTCAGCAAACACTGTCCGCGTTCCTCTATTTCCGTGAAGCCCGGATCACACACAAAAATTTGAAAATCTCATCATCATAAACAGGGTTTTACAGCCCCTCCATGTCCTTGCCATTAGCACAGAAGAGCTTCTCGTCCGGCAACTTGAGAGTTATTCGCTCGTGTGAATACGTCACACGGAGTGCGGCCGATTCAGGAATCCCTATCATGTGGGGAACTGGGATAAGGAGTTGCAACCAACTTGAGAATTTTATTTCTTCAATTTTAACTTTGATAAAATCATAGAAGGGTGTGTCTATCAAGTGTGTGTGAAGAAAGAGAGACAGACAGATAGATATATAGACAGATATGTGGATGGGTAAGTTGTCAGGCAGATATCATTGAGGCGGAAAGGCTTCATTCGTTTAAACTTTCTCTTCTGACAGCAGCGAAATGGATTTTATTTCTTCAAATTTAACTTTGGTAAAATCATAAAAGGGTGTGTCTATCAAGTGTGTGTGTGTGTGTGAAGAATGAGAGACAGACAAGATATATAGACAGATATGTGGATAGGTAAAGTAGTCAGGTGGATATCATTGAGGCGGAAAGGCTTCATTCGTTTAAACTTTCTCTTCTGACAGCAGCGAAATGGGTTCGTGCCGCACCACGGTCAGTTAGAACGTTGACTTCACGTTCACAAAGCAACGGAAAGCCACTGAACGTAAAAGTGCACAGTAAATCACAAATAGGCAATGGACGGATGTGTTTAGATTGAAACTTCCTACAAAGAACATGCGGATTTTAAAGGTATGCATGTAAGGACTGACGGATAGACAGAAACAGTACACACAAAAGAATAATAAAATTATTGGTAGCTGCATACTGCGAAAACAATTAACAGGCAAGGTAGTCTTATGTCAGGTAGTCTTATATATCAAACTGCATCATGTAAAAAATACATCAAATGTTACAACAAGGAAATACGGTTTCTAAATTTTCGTGCTTCCGTATTGGGGCAATCTGTTATTTGTTATTGATTTTATTACTAATATTATCTTTATTTCTTTCAAAGGAAATTACTGCAGCTGATTAAACGGTGGAGGTGGGTTATGAAAATCTGGAGCACACCGTGAAGGCTTTGCAGATGAGGACGGAACACGTATGGGAATGCCCCGAGTGATGTGAGTCGGTTCTTGAGGGAAAGCTCACGTGAATACACATTTGACATGTTTGTTTTACACGGTACATGTATCAACTGTCATACATTATATTTGTTAAGATAGGGGAGAGGGCTTGGTGTGGGTGTTGAAAGATGAGGGTTGTCGAGAAGGGAGGAAGCGACATTGTGGGGGGGGGGGGGGGGGGAGAGAGGAGGAAGTGAAGGGAGGAAGCGACATTGTGGGGGGGGTGTGGGGGAGGAGGAGTGAAGACAGAAAGAGGGGTGGGAGGAGCAAGGAGTGAAGAGACGGGGGAGATAGAGTGATAGACGATGGGAAGGCCGAAATAAAGAGCAGGGATGAGGAAGAGAAGGGGAGGAGACTTGGAGGAAGAGAGGGGGAAAAAGAGAGCAGAAGGAAGAAGGGACTGGGGGTAAGAGGTAGAGGAAGATAAGGGGAGAAGAGGTGGAGGAAGAGGCGTTAAGGAGGAAAATGAGGAGAGAGAATGTGGACAATGAAGAGGTTGGGAGGAAGGAGGGGAATAAAGAGGGAGGTGAAGAAACGGACGTGGAGATGGAGAAGATAAAGAGCTGAAGTTGCAGGAAGCGGAGAAATGTAAAGATAAATAGATTATGATAGAGAGAGAGAGAGAGAGAGAGAGAGAGAGAGAGAGAGAGAGAGAGAGAAGAGGAGGAGGAGGAAAGGAAAGGACTAGCGCAGGGAGAGCATAAAGAACAAACTGAGCAGAATGCCGAGAAATGTAAAGATAACTAGATTATGATAACTAGAAAACTCAACTACTCTACCAGATGTCTCTTAAAAGAAACGAAACAATTCCAGACAGCCCCGGACACAATTCCCCAATAGACAAACAGCTTGGAATGTAAGTACATACAGTAGCCTGACCATCTGAACCATTACCCTGCTGTCTTTGAACTAAACGGGCCAAGATACATATCCCTGGCCAGTCTGCAGTCGGACATGACCATTCATAGACATTTCAACACTGTATACTTGGCGCTTCACGAGAACACCGCGCGGCTTCCCATCGGCATGGCCGTTTGAAGTTTGTTTAAATTAAGCTGGGGTAAACGCCAAAAGGGAATGTGAGCGAAAGAAAATATTCCTCCTTTTTTTTTTTTAACGGAAGGGAAAACGGAACCAGCTGCAGACGACAGAGCACGTGCATTTTTCATTAATGAGTGGCTATTTTGCGATGCGGAAGAACTTTGGAAATATTCTTAATAACAATTTTATCAGGAATGTGTGGGGTGTCTTTCCGGGTGGATGTTATTAAGTATATTTTCATTTCTAGCCGCGCCCAGTGGAAGGTTTCCAGTTTAGGTAATTGTTGCCCTTTTGCAGGACGTCGGGATCCACCCCCAACCCTAGTTGCGTTCAGTAGTTTGCCTTTAATTTCTGAACAAGAAGTCAACTTTAAGTCTTTATGATCGGATGAGGCGTTGAACCATCTACCCCGTCATTAGTGTACCGGAAGGATGAGAGCTAGGGCACTCTAGTTCTTCCACCACGCCGACTGCTGAAACAGCGGCATCCTTTAATAATATAGGCAATATCAACTGCATTAAATAGCCCAAATTTACAGGATTATAAAGCGTCGGCTTCATTGCACCAGGTTTTATCCCATATGGCTACGTCTCTCCACAGCACGGCTTGCTGAATGCGTTGCGCCAAGCACGAACTCCATAACTCCAGCAACGACCCCATAGAAATCTCCCAGAAAATTACACTCGTGAACTGAATGGCAGAATCCAGAAACGAACAATTAACCTCCGGAAAGCAAGGCTGACAGATGTCTTACCCACTACTACCCAGACAGAAGGGACTGGAGAGCCATGAGTGTCATTGTACCATATAAACCAGACACCCGAAGGAAAGGGCACAAACATTCGACGAAACCCATGAAGCAATAAAATAAACGAATATGAAAGACGATACGATGAATTCAAAACAAGAATGCGAGGCAATAAGTAAGAGGTAACGGGTTTTAACGGGTTTCAGAAAGAAGATAAAGAAGTCAATTAAGAACCGCGCCCAGAATCCGCTGACTGTTGGATCGATTCTTCATCGCCACTATAATAAGATCCTTTGAGTCAGCGACTGCTACAGGGAATCGATGGATTCATACGATTACTCGCAGGTGTCTTAATATATTCTGTCAACACTAGAACACCCAAGGGTTGGCGATGGTGAAGGGCCATTCGTGTGTGGATGATTGAACCAGGCAAGCGCGTGTAACTTCAGTACTTTCAGGTGAGCTCCTATCCAATTAGGCAAAATTACTAGCCGATATTTCAATTAGTCTAATTACACTGCCCTAGGCAAGTGTTCTTGTCAGGATCGATTTCTCGCATATTTAATTGTGTTGCTGTTTCGATTCTCTTTTTTTCCTCATTCTTTGCACGCGTGAGTGTGTGTCCGTGAGAGTGTGTGTCCATGAGAGTGTGTGTGTATATACGTGGGTATGTGTAAGTGCGTATAGACGGACAGGAGAGGGGGTAGAGAGTTAGAGACAGAGAGGTAGAAGAGGACATGAGGAACAGAGAGAAATTGGATGGATAGATGAATGGGTGGATGGTGGGAGAGAGAGAGAGGGAGGGATGGATGGATGAACAAGCAGACAGACAGGTAGGTAGGAGAGAGAGAGAGAGAGAGAGAGAGAGAGAGAGAGAGAGAGAGAGAGAGAGAGAGAGGGGAACAGACAGTCACACTGGATGGATACGTGGAGGGGGAAAGCGGAAATGATGGATGGTTTGATGGATGGACAGACATTATAAATATGACAGGCAGGCGGATGGATTAACAGACAGGTAGGCTTGTAGACAGACAGACAGAGAGAGAGAGAGAGAGAGAGAGAGAGAGAGAGAGAGAGAGAGAGAGAGAGAGAGAGAGAGAGAGGATAAAACTTGCCCAAAATAACTGTCCTCCCCAAATCGGGAAACTGAAAAGAAAACCACTACTCTCTTGTACAAACGGGAAAGACCTGGAGAGTAAACCCCGAGGAGAAATCCGGAGATCGTGTCCTGAATTAAGTCTTGTAGCACGTGATCTCCTGTCTCAGGCGCCAATCCACTTGTGCACATGCCTGATCTGCCCATCTTAAAGTTTGTAAAAATGTGGTTGTGTAATCGATTGTGTCCTAATCCCAGGCGCAGAATAATGATTTGCTCTGGTCTGTCCATAATATGGTAACCAGACAGGGACTGGGGATGGTCGCTTTCCTATTAGTCCAGCAGAATACAATGGGTGCCTGGGAATTTTATGTGAAATAAAGGCGGCCGGCGTGTTACTGACATCACACTTCGAGTATTGACTGATCTGTACATACCTCAGGTGAGCACCTTATATCCAAAATAACGCTGGGTGGAAGAGGGTTCTATACTCGTTTTTCTGTACTTCTATCAACTTCCGGAGCTAAAGAGAATGGATACCGGTCACATGAGAACACATACACACGTGATCACATGCCTGGGTAGACTTGAGTATGTGTAATCATACATGTGTGTCGACGTGGCTGAAAGTATAAGAGGCCC
>JACEFZ010011779.1:0-175376 GCA_014155875.1 Cepaea nemoralis | reverse complement strand
AAATTTTGACAGGCGGCCGTCATTGATTTTTCCAAAATAAAAGTTTCTGAACAACTAGGAATTAGCCCTAAAGAATTGCTGCACTAACAACCATAAATATAATTTGCACTCCGGGGCAGATTTGTTGACAAATTTGAGATAGCTCAAAACTGAGAAATTTTGACAGGCGGCCGGTCATTGATTTTTCACAAAATATACAAGTTTCTGGAACACTAGGAAATTAGTCTAAAAGAATGTGCTGACACTAGACATGACCATAAAAGTAATAATTTGCACTCCGGGGGCAGATTTGTTGACAAATTTGAGATAGCTCAAAACTGAGAAATTTTGACAGGCGGCCGGTCATTGATTTTTCACAAAATATACAAGTTTCTGGAACACTAGGAAATTAGTCTAAAAGAATGTGCTGACACTAAGACTATGACCATAAAAGTAATAATTTGCACTCCGGGGGCAGATTTGTTGACAAATTTGAGATAGCTCAAAACTGAGAAATTTTGACAGGCGGCCGGTCATTGATTTTTCCCAAAATATACAAGTTTCTGGAACACTAGGAAATTAGTCTAAACCAATGTGCTGACACAAGAAATGACCATAAAAGTAATAATTTGCACTCCAGGGGCAATTTTGTTGACAAATTTGAGATAGCTCAAAACTGAGAAATTTTGACAGGCGGCCGGTCATTGATTTTTCCCAAAATATACAAGTTTCTGGAACACTAGGAAATTAGTCTAAAAGAATGTGCTGATACAAGATATGACCATAAAAGTAAAAATTTGCACTCCGGGGGCAATTTTATTGATAAATTTGAGATAGCTCAAAACTGAGAAATTTTGTCAGGCGGCCGGTCATTGATTTTTCCCAAAATATACAAGTTTCTGGATCACTAGGAAATTAGTCTAAACCAATGTACTGACACAAGAAATGACCATAAAAGTAAAAATTTGCACTCCAGGGGCAATTTTGTTGACAAATTTGAGATAGCTCAAAACTGAGAAATTTTGACAGGCGGCCGGTCATTGATTTTTCCCAAAATATACAAGTTTCTGGAACACTAGGAAATTAGTCTAAAAGAATGTGCTGACACTAGACATGACCATAAAAGTAATAATTTGCACTCCGGGGGCAGATTTGTTGACAAATTTGAGATAGCTCAAAACTGAGAAATTTTGACAGGCGGCCGGTCATTGATTTTTCCCAAAATATACAAGTTTCTGGAACACTAGGAAATTAGTCTAAAAGAATGTGCTGACACTAGACATGACCATAAAAGTAATAATTTGCACTCCGGGGGCAGATTTGTTGACAAATTTGAGATAGCTCAAAACTGAGAAATTTTGACAGGCGGCCGGTCATTGATTTTTCCCAAAATATACAAGTTTCTGGAACACTAGGAAATTAGTCTACAATAATGTGCTGATACAAGATATGACCATAAAAGTAATAATTTGCACTCCGGGGGCAATTTTGTTGATAAATTTGAGATAGCTCAAAACTGAGAAATTTTGTCAGGCGGCCGGTCATTGATTTTTCCCAAAATATAATAGTTTCTGGAACACTAGGAAATTAGTCTAAAAGAATGTGCTGACACAAGAAATGACCATAAAAGTAAAAATTTGCACTCCGGGGGCAATTTTGTTGACAAATTTGAGATAGCTCAAAACTGAGAAATTTTGACAGGCGGCCGGTCATTGATTTTTCCCAAAATATACAAGTTTCTGGATCACTAGGAAATTAGTCTAAACCAATGTACTGACACAAGAAATGACCATAAAAGTAAAAATTTGCACTCCAGGGGCAATTTTGTTGACAAATTTGAGATAGCTCAAAACTGAGAAATTTTGACAGGCGGCCGGTCATTGATTTTTCCCAAAATATACAAGTTTCTGGAACACTAGGAAATTAGTCTAAAAGAATGTGCTGACACTAGACATGACCATAAAAGTAATAATTTGCACTCCGGGGGCAGATTTGTTGACAAATTTGAGATAGCTCAAAACTGAGAAATTTTGACAGGCGGCCGGTCATTGATTTTTCCCAAAATATACAAGTTTCTGGAACACTAGGAAATTAGTCTAAAAGAATGTGCTGACACTAGACATGACCATAAAAGTAATAATTTGCACTCCGGGGGCAGATTTGTTGACAAATTTGAGATAGCTCAAAACTGAGAAATTTTGACAGGCGGCCGGTCATTGATTTTTCCCAAAATATACAAGTTTCTGGAACACTAGGAAATTAGTCTACAATAATGTGCTGATACAAGATATGACCATAAAAGTAAATATTTGCACTCCGGGGGCAATTTTGTTGATAAATTTGAGATAGCTCAAAACTGAGAAATTTTGTCAGGCGGCCGGTCATTGATTTTTCCCAAAATATACAAGTTTCTGGAACACTAGGAAATTAGTCTAAAAGAATGTGCTGACACAAGAAATGACCATAAAAGTAAAAATTTGCACTCCAGGGGCAATTTTGTTGACAAATTTGAGATAGCTCAAAACTGAGAAATTTTGACAGGCGGCCGGTCATTGATTTTTCCCAAAATATAATAGTTTCTGGAACACTAGGAAATTAGTCTCCTTTATTAGTCTCCCTGTCCTCACTAAGCCCTCCTCCCAACACTCTAATGTTCACCACCTAGCATTCCCAACATTCTTAGAATGCCTGACCATGCCATGTGGTTAAGTTATCCAGTCACCTACCTATCTCCCTGTCCTCACTAAGCCCTCCTCCCAACATTCTTATGTTCACCACCCAACATTCCCAACATTATTAGAATGCCTGATCATGCCATGTGGCCAAGTCATCCAGTCACCTCTCTCCCTGTCCTCACTAAACCCTCCTCCCACCATGCCCAACAGCTATCACCAAGCCTTCAAGTTCATTTCTCCTCCTTACAGAGCCCAAAAATCCCTGACTAACCCTAGTGGACCCAGACTAAAACACCAGGACATGTCCTGGTAAGAAATAAAGGCAGCCTTCATGGTATTGACCATACCACATAGCCTGTGCACCACAAGGCATGTAGATGGGTCCTTTACATTACTCTTAAAGCAGTATTTACTATGGTTTGAGACCTTTTATTGCCCAGTTCAAACTTTATGTCATTGTGATTGACTTTTTATAAGTAAAGACTTGCCTTTCTTACTTATTAGCTTTGGGGATATTCAGTTATCCTTTGACAACTCTCCAGATAGTCCCAGTCGAGAAGCTGGTGAAAGGAAAGTTCCAGGACAACTTTGAGTTCGTGCAATGGTTTAAACGGTTCTTTGATGCCAACTACGGTGGCCAAGACTACGACCCTGTGTCCGCAAGGGGTGGCGAACAGTTGAGCTCTTCCAAACCTGTGGCATTGAAGGCACCAGTTGCTAAACAGTCAGCTTCTCGAACAGCCCAACCTCCGCCTCATAAAAGTATGTCATTTTGTGTGTTAATTTTGTGTACAAATCTGAGAGGCCATGATGGCACAGTAGATAGCATTGTGGCTTATTAGCTCAGCAACTTGGGTTTGAACACCCAGTTGGGGATGGATTTTGTGTATCTGGTTCTGAGGCTATACAATAAGTGCTGGAGATTTCTCTGGATCTTGAGGTGAGGGAAAACATTGAAGGAATCTCCACTTATCATTGACCTTCATGCTCCCAAGGTCTACCATATTATATAGTTTAAATGTACGTCAGACACCTGAACCATCATCTTATGTCATCTGCTGTCCTCACATCTGCAGGGTGGTTGTTAGTTATCCTGCTATAGTGTGGTGATAGTTAGACAACTCTGAATTGACCAAGCCCTTTATCTATATCTATTCTTGCTCAGCGCCTGCCCTCACCATCCTGTATCAACAGGAAAGTAACCAAGTAGACTTCAGCTATTCATTTCATCATCTCACATGAGAAAACTTCTAGAAACTTGTATACTCACAAGTTGTGTTATATCTGTCTCCCATCGACACCTCTGACGCTCACTAATTCTTCTTCTTTATTCCTTTTCCAAGAGGGGGTCATATCTAGTTATGCACTTCATAGGTCATCGTGTTCGACCTCGGCATGCATTTGTCTAAGGTTTGCTACCTCTAGACAGATTCCATCTACTGGTGGGTAGGTTTCCTTTCCTGACAATTTTGCCAGGGCATGGCCTTAAGACCCGCTCTTTCCATTTTCCAACCGCCATGGGGTTTTTTTACTTGCACAGGGGCCTCCTGTTTTTCACCCTTATCTGAGAATGCTATGTATCTGGTGTCTCGCTACCTTAGGGATTAGTGGGGACATGTGATATCATTAGATACTATAGGTTTTTGGGAACAATTCATAATCTTATGCTGAGATTGAATCCATTTCTTCCGAACCTGAGACATACACCGTAACGTCTCAGCCATAGCTCCCTCCACTCATTAATTATGTGGCTGATGATTTGTTTTTTTTAGACAACCATAATTATACAAGTGAGCTGAAAATGAAATGGGATGATCATTTGAGGGGCGGAATGTTTACATTTATTACTGCTGCGCAGAATTTTCTTATTCTAATCTTAATACATTTTGTATTGAACTATGAATACTGCATTCCACAATCCATTTAAATCTTGATTTGCTTCTGGTGCCAGTTGTTAAACAGCCAAGCATGAGTCCTGCTCCTAGCGTAATCAGGAAATCTTCAGTAATGTCTGCCAACAACCCAGCAGGAGATAGCCATGTTGTGGAGGTGCTCCGGGGCCAGGTAAATCGCTTCACCTTTTACATGGCTGACATTTTCTGACATGCCTGTTTATGTGCTCTGTTTCTGTACATATTGAACTCTACCCCCGGGAAGGTTAACCCGGTCAACAAATGCCCGCAGAAGTCGGATGTGTCGGCCTAACGGCGCAAGAACGCAGCTCTGCTGTAAACAGGCACAACGCAATCACATCCGGAAAAAAACTCCGGATGAACGAAGAAGAAGAAGAAGAAGAACTCTACCCTGTAATGTTATATGTTATGACATTTATATTTACACTGCGTCAATGACGTACCTTTCTTGTGCAGATATTAGAAACTAAATAAATAGCAACTTTTGTTTACATAAATTACACAAAGCATGTAATATGGTGAATCACCAAGAGTGAAAAGAAAATTAGCATTACTAGAAATTATCAAAGATTTTTTTTTGCATATCCCTTACAGAACGTTGCAGTCAACACCAGCATTTTTCAGCAGCTGTTGATGTACTAGGCACTTTTTACGTTCAGTAGTTTGCCATTGCTTTCTGAACGACCAGCTCACAGATCCCCGTAAGTTATCAGCGCGGCGCGAATAGCTGTTGATTCTCGCAGCTGCTGTTTTCCCCACCTGGATTTATGGGATTACAAACAATGTTGTTAACCCCTTGGCCAGGGAGAATAGTTATATAAGCAATACCATTCTAGTATCAATGATATATTCTGTAAAAGAAATACCATTCTAGTATCAAAGATATATTTTCTAAAAGCAATACCATTATAGTATCAAAGATACATTTTATACAAGTAATGACTGACTGACTGACACTTTGCCATCTTGACAGACAATAGTTTGTAAAATGGGGTTATCTCTCCATAACACAATGTCTGGGCTGAATTCATAAACCATGTGTTGCCCATGCAGCATGATCCCTCTCTCGGCCTGTCTAGTTTACTCCAGAGGAAAGGTGACACCAATATGTCTGGAACAAGTAATACCATTCTAGTATCAATTATCTTATATATAAATTAGGATCGTCTGTCTCTCTGTATGTATGTATCTATGTATGTCCTTTATTTGTTCGCGAACGGCCCATCCGATTGAGATGAAATTTTCTACACGCCTTCCTTTCATTCCAGAGCTGCCAACTGTCATAGATTTTTTTTCTTCTTCCTCCTCCTCCCTCCTCCCCCTCCCAAAATATGTACGTAAATATATGATGATGATGATGAAAGAATCCCCGAACCAAAACGCTAGGGAAAGGGAAGAAAATGACGTGACTACACAGAATCCTCACACGGCAATCATCATCATCAAGTGCCGTGCCGGCTGGCGTAGGCGTTCATGGCTCTCCGTAGATCTCAGTCTTTGGTTTTTTGGATCAACTCTGATGCTGATATTCCTCCATGCCACGGCAATATCAATAACAATTCATCTTTTTATGTGTAAGGAAGTTATCTACAGTCGTGTAGAAGGGAAGAACTAGACGAGTATGAATTTGATGAATTCGGAATGGCGAACTCTCTCCTCCTCTCTTCTCCTCCCTCCTCCTCCCTCTACCTCCTCCCTCCACCCTCCTCCTCTTCCTCCTCCCTCTCATCCCTCTCCCTCCTCCCTCCTCCTTCTCCCTCTTCCTTCTCCCTCTTCCTCTCCCCTCCTCCTCCATCCTCCTCCCTCCTACTCCCTCCACCTCCTCCCCCCTCCTCCCTCATCTTCCCTCCTCCTCCCTCCCTCCTCCTCCTGCCTCCCTCCTCCTCCTCCTGCCTCCTTCTCCCTCATCATCCTCCCTCCTCCTTCTCCCTTCTTCTCCCTCTTCCCTCTTCCTCCTCCTACCTCCTCCCTCCTCCTCCCTCTACCTCCTCCTCCCCCTACCTCTTTCCTCCTCCCTCCTCCTCTTCCACCTCCCTTTCCTTCCTCCCCTCCTCATTCTCCCTCCTTCCTCTCCCTCCTTCCTCCTCCTCCTTCCTTCTTCTCCCTCTGCCTCCTCCCTCCTCTCCCCTCCTCCCTCATACTCCTCCTTCTCCTCCTCCCTCCTTCTCCCTTCTTCTCCTCCTCTCCCCTCCTCCTCCTACCCTCTTCCTCTTCCCCTCCTCCCTCTCCCTCCTCCATCCTCCTCCTCCCTCTTCCTCCTCCTTCTTCTCCTTCTTCCTTCTCCTCCCTCCTCCTCCCTCTTCCTCCTCCTACCTCCTCCTCCTCCTCCTACCTCCTCTCTCCTCCTCCCTCCTCCCTTTTCCTCCCTCCTCCTCCTCCATCTACCTCCTCCCTCCTCCTCTCCACTCTTCCTCTTCCCCTCTTCCTCTTCCCCTCCCCCTCCTCCCTATCCCTCCTCCTCCCTTCACATTCCTCCTCCTCCCTCTTCCTCCTCCTCCCTCCTTCTCATCCCTCCTTCTCCCTCCTCCTTCTTCCTCCCTCCTCCTCCTCCCTCCCTCCTCCCCCTCCTTCTTCCTCCTCCTCCCTCTCCTCCTCCTCACTCCTCCTCCTCCTTTCTCCTCCTCCTCCTTTCTCCTCCTCATCCCTCCTCCTCCCTTCTCCTCCTCCTCCTCCTCCTCCCTCTACCTCCTCCTCCCTTCACATTCCTCCTCCTCCCTCTTCCTCCTCCTCCCTCCTCCTCCTCATCCCTCCTTCTCCCTCCTCCTTCTTCCTCCCTCCTCCTCCTCCTCCCTCCTCCCCCTCCTCCTTCCTCCTCCTCCCTCCTCCTCCCTCTCCTCCTCCTCCCTCCTCCTCCTCCCTCTACCTCCTCCCTCCTCCTCCCTTCACATTCCTCCTCCTCCCTCCTCCTCATCCTCCTCCTCCTCTCTCCTCCTCTCTCCTCCTCCCTCCTCCTCCTCCCTCCTCCTCCTCCCTCCTCCTCATCACTCCTCCTGCCTCCTCCTCCTTCTTCCTCCCTCCTCCTCCTCCCTCCTCCTTCCTCCTCCTCCCTCTCCGCCTCCTCCCTCCTCCTCCTCCTCCCTCCTCCTCCCTCTACCTCCTCCTCCCTCTACCTCCTCCCTCTTCCTCTCCACTCTTCCTCCTCCCTCCTCCTCTCTCCGCCTCCCTCCTCCTCCTCCCTCTACCTCCTCCCTCCTCCTCCCTTCACATTCCTCCTCCTCCCCTCCTCCTCTTCCCTCCTCCTCCCCCCCTCCTTCTCCTCCTTCTCCCTCCTCCTCCCTCTTCCTCCTCCATCTTCCTTCTCCCTCCGCCTCCTCCCTCCTCCTACTCTCTCCTCCTCCTCCCTCCTCCTCCCTCTCCCTCCTCCCTCTCCTCCTCCTGCGTTCTCCTCCTCCCTCCTTCTCCCTCCTCCTCCTCCCTCCTCCCCGCCTCCTCCTCCACCCTACTCCTCCCTCCTCCTCCTAATCCCTCCTCCTCCCTCCTATTCCTCCCTACTCCTGTCTCCTCCCTCCTCCTCCCTCCTCTTCCCTCCTCCACCTCCCTCTTCCTCCTCCCTCCTACATTTACCCAAGACAGACAGACAGTCAGACAGATAGTCGGGAACGGGATCTTATATGACTACTTATATAATTTAAATGAGATGCTCTCCACCATGGGCTGGGCCGGGTCAGACATACAGACAGATAGATAGATAGATAGATAGACAGACAGACAGACAGACAGTCGGGAACAGGAACTTATATGACTACTTATATGAATTAAATGAGATGCTCCCCACCAGGAGTTGGGCGATGCCAGGCCGGGTCAGACAGACAGACAGATAGATAGTCGGAACGGGAACTTATATGACTACTTATATGAATTAAATTAGATGCTCCCCATCAGGGTCTGGGCGAAGACTGGCCGGGTCAGACAGATAGACAGACAGACAGACAGACAGACAGATAGTCGGTAATGGGAACGAGAACTTATATGACTACTTATATGAATTAAATGAGATGCTCCCCACCAGGGTCTGGGCGAAGCCGGGCCGGGTCAGCTAGTATCTTATAAAAGGAATATTTTTCTAATATCAAAGATATATTCTATAAAAGCGATATCATTCATGTGTCAGAGATACATTTTCTACAAGCGATACCATTCGTGTGTCACAGATACATTGTCTACAAGCAATACCATTCTAATGTCAGAGATATATTCTATAAAGGCCATATCATTCTAATATCAAAGATATATTTTATACAAGCAATACCATTCTAGTATTAAAGATATATTCTATAAAGGCTTTGTGTAGCTAAAGCTGCAGTCATGTAGTGTAACTGAAGCTGCAGTCATATAGTGTAACTGAAGCTGCAGTCATATAGTGTAACTGAAGCTGCAGTCATGTAGTGTAACTGAAGCTGCAGTCATGTAGTGTAACTGAAGCTGCAGTCATATAGTGTAACTGAAGCTGCAGTCATATAGTGTAACTGAAGCTGCAGTCATATAGTGTAACTGAAGCTGCAGTCATGTAGTGTAACTGAAGCTGCAGTCATGTAGTGTAACTGAAGCTGCAGTCATATAGTGTAACTGAAGCTGCAGTAATGTTAAACTATGACGTGCAAGCCAGAGTGTACTTAGTTTTGCTAAAGCTGCAGTCATGTATACCAAAGCCAGTAATAAAGCCACTTTGGTTTTCACTGTTCTTTGTTCTGAAATTTGCAACTTGGCTGCGTCATCTGCACTTTTCAACCCATTCGGTTTCTGCAACAGATTCTATGTAAATAAGCTTCACTTAACTGTCCCCAGCCTGTCTATGAGATAACAACCAATTAGTCAGGTGCCATCTCCACAATGAAGGTTGGCTGCAATGATCTCCAACACTGTCTCTCGTCTTGTTTATACATTCTGACAGACGAACTGTGTTACACAGCTAACAAGCTTCAGCAATATTCATGTGAACATCTCTGTGTGTTCACTTCAGTCTAATATGTTTATTGAGGGTCTGAAAAGGTGCCTTTTGTCAAGGGTCCAGATAGAGTAACTATGATGGAAAGATGAGACGTAAAGCAATAATTTAAATGAAAACAAGACTATAGCGAGGCAGAAATACGTGACATCCTCAGAAAGCCTGTCAGGCCGCTAAGCCAGTGAGCTCAAATAGAAAAATAAAAATGCAGGTTAGCCTGAGGGAAGCTCATGACCAGAATTGTGCCAAATCAGGCAGAAAGAACACCTCTTTCAGGCACAAGGCAGCTTAGCGACAAATCATCCAGCTTCGGAGGTCACGGGTAGCAAGCATCACCTGGATCTTTTCTCCAGGGCATGCTGGTGTGCTGGGGAATGAACAGGCGGACAGATTGGCTGGCTCTGCAAAACTTGATGGAGTATTGATGCATGACAAGGCAGACGTGGTTGCGGCCTTGTGGGAGCACGTGTACACCTCGGAGGAGCAAATGGATCACCATAGTCTGGTAAGAATGAGCCAGCAAGGAGTGACGAGGGGATCTGGTTGACGCTCGACTCTCAGAGGAAAGGCGAGATGGGCATATAATCAGATTGCTACTGGAACTATTAGTGTTGGAACTCTTCGCTGGCTGCTGAGGATGGGGACGGAGCGCTTATGGGAATGCCCCGAATGCTGTGATGTCGGTTCCTAAATCAATCAATCAAACAATCAATCAATCATCCAGCTTAACGTCTTAGAACAGTCATACCAGTTAGAGAGATTACACATTAAACACAAGCAGACGCGCCAGGGATGTGTTAACAAGTACTTTACATCTCTTGGACAGTATCAACTACACGTCCTATGTTTATAGTTCAAGTGTATTTTCATGAATATCGTGATCGACTTACGTGTGTAAGGGAGGATCAGTTGAGAGAAGGAAAGCCCTGTGAGTGATGCATCTGCCAGACTACCATGTAAATGAGCCATGTTATTGTGTTTACATAAATAGACACACATTGTATTATTTGGCGCTCACAGAAGAAGAAGTAGGAAATAGAGATTAGAAGACGCACTAGACAACATAAAATTTGAAAGCTATAATAGTTACCGACCGGGATCGAGCCTGTCACCTCCAAATGACGACGGCGCCTCACTGCAGGAACAAGTGTACTTCAACACACGACCAACTAGACACTCCACAGTTTTGGAGTCCATCTATGTCACAACCCCACTAGACCTACACAGTAATATCTTGGCACC
Source organism: Cepaea nemoralis (assembly GCA_014155875.1). Taxonomy (NCBI): domain Eukaryota; kingdom Metazoa; phylum Mollusca; class Gastropoda; order Stylommatophora; family Helicidae; genus Cepaea; species Cepaea nemoralis. Next base: position 164,622 of record JACEFZ010011779.1, on the reverse strand, counting down.
TTTAGTCTGCTGTCTGTTCACTGGCGAGACCCTTCTGTTAACTGTCTTCTCTGTCTGCACAGATTGAGCAGCTGACTTTGGATAAAGAAGGTTTGGAGAAGGAAAGAGACTTCTACTTCAACAAGCTGCGAGAGATTGAAGTGATTTGCCAAGACAATGAAGGGGCGCCTCGTGTCGAGGAAATCATGAATGTTCTTTATGCAACTGAGGTATGTTTCCTTTGTCCTTGCTTGACATGCATGCATTTATAGAACACTGGGTGGCGGTCAGCGTGGCTGAATGGATAGGGGCGCTTGCTCTTAAACTTCCGGCGTGTTGGTGCAGAGGTAGTGGGTTCAACTCTTCAGTCAGTTGGATTAAAATATTACATCTTGTCCTTGACTTAGGGATGTAAATTACAAGTGCCTCAGAAGTCGAGGCGGGCTGGCCTCATGACGAGGGACACTGGTAATAGGGAAAGCTAATCCACTATCTATTGGAGCATTAGAGTTATTATTAGAGTTATTGTTTCTACTGTTCTTTATTCCCTATTGGAGCACCGGAGTTATTGTCATTACATGTAGACTAGAGACAGTCATTGGGTAGGGGAAGCCAATCGGACAACAGTGCCTGTTGAATTGGGATATTGCACTGTTTGGGGAGGAAATATGATGAAGAGAGGTACTGGCTATTCCATCTTATAATGTCTTGAGATGACAAACCATGACTCCCAACAGCTATTGGGATGGCATGTGATGATGATGATTATTATAAAATAAAATTAAATGTAAAGTCCTTACCCTACACTCTTAGGCATAGTGGAGTACTAGGCCATGTTATGTTTTAGTTAAAGAGTAACATTTGAGGGATATGTGGTGGAAATAATAACCATCATGCTTCCCAGGAAATCCTCATTTGCCCATTTTATAAGTCAAGGTTGACTCTGGGAACCATGTGGTATATTAAGAAGTCCCATTTCAATGGGCATCGAGTCCATGATTATCAGACCAGAGCCAGAGTGAACCAGTGACCACGTAAAAATAGACAGCCAGATCAGATACAACAAAGAAAGTAGACAATCCATTCACATGAAAGCATACAATCAAACCACATGAAAGCATACAATCAAACCACATGAAAGCATACAACCCAAACACATGAAAGCATACAACCCATACACATGAAAGCATACAACCCAACCACATGAAAGCATACAACCCAAACACATGAAAGCATACAACCCAACCACATGAAAGCATACAACCTGACCACATGAAAGCGTACAACCTGACCACATGAAAGCATACAACCCAACCACATGAAAGCATACAACCCAACCACATGAAAGCATACAACCTGACCACGTGAAAGCATACAACCTGACCACATGAAAGCATACAACCCTGACCACATGAAAGCATACAACCTGACCACGTGAAAGCATACAACCTGACCACATGAAAGCATACAACCCGACCACATGAAAGCATACAACCCAACCACATGAAAGAATACAACCCGACCACATGAAAGCATACAACCTGACCACATGAAAGCATTCAACCTGACCACATGAAAGCATACAACCCGACCACATGAAAGCATACAACCCGACCACATGAAAGCATACAACCCGGCCACATGAAAGCATACAACCTGACCACATGAAAGCATACAACCCGACCACATGAAAGCATACAACCCGACCACATGAAAGCATACAACCCGACCACATGAAAGCATACAACCCGACCACATGAAAGCATACAACCCGACCACATGAAAGCATACAACCCGACCACATGAAAGCATACAACCCGACCACATGAAAGCATACAACCCAACCACATGAAAGCATACAACCTGACCACATGAAAGCATACAACCCTACCACATGAAAGCATACAACCTGACCACATGAAAGCATACAACCCGACCACATGAAAGCATACAACCCGACCACTTGAAAGCATACAACCTGCCCACATGAAAGCATACAACCCAACCACATGAAAGCATACAACCCAACCACATGAAAGCATACAACCCGGCCACTTGAAAGCAGATCGATTTAATTTCACAAAAAATGATCATCACCAGACAATTTAAAAGATAATTATGGATGGGAAAGGCAATAGGAGAACTGGCCAGTCACCTCATGGGTCGTGGTTTAGAATATATGTCAAGGCCTAACACTTCTCAGCCCTCTGACAGTATCTGTTGTAGTTTAACTTAGGAGAGCTTTGTTGGGGATGGCACCGGGCTCTTGTTGTTTGCATCAAACCACACTCGATGGAGGACATGGTCAGTATCACGCCAGCAACTTTACCTCCAAGAACACTTTCTGGTGGCCCTTGTTATGAGTCTGGGTGGCCCCCGAAGTCACAGCCATGAAATTAGTCCTCCAGGGGGACTTGAACCTAATGCCACTGAACTGTGTGTAATTTGTGAAATCGCGGCTAGCTGCATTGTACTTCTTTATTATTTTTTTTTCCACATGCAGGAAGGATTTGCTCCACCAGATGATGAGCCTGAGTCCGACGGAGAGCAAGAAGAGTACTAACCCAGTGCTCTAGTTCAACCATTGTTAGTTTTAACCTTTTTTGTTTTTAAATTGGGAAAGCTGCTTTCATTTTCATCCGCCACCATTATTCTCAAGCTTTTGTATATATGTACGTAAATTACGATGTTTATGTGTTTTTTTTTTGCACACAATCACAAAACTGGGGCCATATGGTGCAAGTGATCAGAGATTCATCCTCCTCTACCCCTCTTCTCCTCCCTCATGATTGAATGGCTTGTTAACAAACTTTGGCATCCCAAACAGGGATGCAGAGGTTTGTGGGCCATTTGCACTGATGCTGCTGTCATTGTTCCAGTGTGTGTGATTGTGTATGACTGACTTGTACCTGTTTTTATTTTTTAAGTTTACACATTTTAGTGAATCCCTAGCTGTCTGATTTGTAAAGATTTCACTGTTTCTACTGTCTTTGTCCAGTATCATTGAAACATTAAACCAAGTTCATTTAGATGGTGGTGGTGGTTTATCAGGAAAGTGGTGTTAAACCTAGGGAAATTAATATGCGGAAGTTTTAAAATGTTTTGTTTTTAAAGTCATTGTAACTGTTATTCACCATTAACTGATGTCTGTTGAAGAGTAAGAATGTTAACCACCCTACCTCAAAAAAAAGCTGGAAGCTAGTGTTTTTCACATCATTAACATTTAACTATTATAGCAATGTTAGGGGCTCTGTTCCCTATGAAGTATCTCACTGGCCAATGTTTAACACATCTGATAGTTTGTGTGTATGTCTGTCTTTCCATTGTTTGTAAGGCGCATGGTGCAAATGCATTGGACAGCCAGAGTAATTGACAATGATTGCATGGAAGATGCTTACGAAAATAGAACATTATATACAATTATAATGGTTTTTTTAGTCATTTAATGAGAAGAGAGGCATATAGAACAATGTGATGGCTGGAAAGATACAAGATCTTTCAAGCTGGAAAGATGCAAAACCTATCCAATACCAAGGGAAATCATGCTTGATGGTCTAAGATGGAGGAATGTCTCATAAATAGTTTGATCTAGAACACCAAGGGCTGAGATCTGCGGAGAGTCATGAACACCTAGGTCACTTTGCAAGGAACATGATGATGATGATGATGACAAGTAATTGCTGAGGTTATTTTCAGGTCCTTGCTTGCTGTTGAACATTGTGTGGGAAGTTAAGGTTTTCTCCCTTGAACCAGTTATGTCTCTCTGCTTGTTGCGGTACCTTACCACTGTGAAATATGTCTTAACATTATCACAGTCCCGGCTTTGCTTATTTTAACACGAGATGTGTTATTGTTGCATGTAGACTTCTTCCTCATCAGCACTCAGACCTCCGCATTAATGTCTCTAATAGAAGCAGCGGTTAGTTGCAGGTTCAAGGCATCCCTCTATAGTTTTGATGGAATCATTTGGCTGCGGCCATTAGAAGGTAAATGGCCATGGTGGGGCCATTGCTACACACATAGATCTGACAAACCTATCTTACACTTGTGATATTTGCTTTGTTGAAGGATTTCATAATTTACTAGAATCCAAATGAACACAAAATATGACTATAACTTTCAATGAAAGGAGCACACAAAGATACAAGTGAATATTTCAACCAGGAATGCTTAACTGGAAAACTTCAGTACTGTTACAATCACAGACATGTAATCCAATGAATATATAAGTAATAATCCATGTCTGAGAACTAAAATTAGGGAATGTGGAGGTGAGGGGAAAAACGACTTGCCAAACAAAAAAACTGGGGGAAAGTTTGCTGGCCTGTTGTGTACTGTTAGAACTGTTTCTGCATCCACGAGACATGTTTTTTTGGTCTGGGTACTTTAACAAGCATTTTTTGGGGAGTCCCTGAAATTCCATTAGAATTATTCAGATTTCCCTGCAAGACATTGATCGAATGCCAACATCATGGTTGTTATTCGCCATTTTGTTGATCGGAAATTATTGTAGGCATTTAAGAGCAGATGGAATGGTGTAGTATTTAGGACATTAAGCTGTCATTGGCATGAGCATAGTTGGACAAGAGTTCTATGTCAGCTCCTGTCGTCGTTTGTTATGGAAGGAAAAGACTTACCACTTATTACTTCATGCACTCAGACCTTCAATATGTGGTGGTCCTGACACTTCACAGGCTGACAACAGGTTCCTGCTCCTGGACTTGTGGTGTTTTGTTGTTGTTTGTTCTGAGGGAGCAGGTGGTCGAGTGTCATTTATATTAAATGATGAAGCCGTTTGACTTTGTGTCTCCCTATATTCTGTACATGATATTGTTCCTGTGGTGCTTCTTATTTCACTGTTTACCACTGTCTCTGCTGGTGACGGCAACAACTTGTGTCCAAAGTTGTGTTTTGTGTGCTTTGATCTTACTCTTGTGTGTTTTAGCCCAAGCCGTGTTTTCTGACTGGTTGTACAATGTTGGTATAGCTGCACTGTTTTTGTTACTATATTGGTATTGTGGTGCTTCATTAGTGGTGATGGTACAAGGTAGCTTTTTCAGGAAAAGTCCTAAATGTCTTATTTGTAAAGTTGGGTGGTTGTTTCTGATTGTGTAGTTTATGCTGTCTGAACTTTTATTTAGAGATGTTTACCAAAGTTCATGAAGACGGAGTCAGAAAAGTGGGGGTTGTCTGGTAGGTAAGAGATCAATTCAAAGTGAAGTTTTTATTTTAAATAATGGCTGTGCAGTAATTTATTGGTAAAGCAGGTCAATACACAGCAGATGCATTTAGAAAGTAAACTATGTTAACAAATTAGTTGCATGTTCTTTACAGGACGTGGCAGTCCAACCCCACCATGTATTGGCTGTTTGTGATTTGCTAGGAAATTTTGCATTCAGTAGTTTGCCATTAAATAACACCAAGGCTTTGGGGATAGTGAGATGTGGAGTTTCATAATTTCCCATCACAGAGAGTCAACGGTTTGAAATCAGCTGTGGCCATTTGGGAGCAGGCCGCTTTGCATTGATTTGGATTGTATGAGGCATCAACTGTTCAGAAAGTAGTGGCAAACTACTGAACTAACATTGCCTAGTAGATCACAGACAGTCAGTAAATATTGGTTATTATTGCAATGTCCTGTAAAGGATATGCAACTGACCTTAGTTTGCCATTGCTTTCTTAACGGCCAAAGCTCATACTATCAGTTGTTTTTTTTTTAAAACTTAAAAGCATTTATTTTGGATTACTGGTGTCTATTGGGAAGGTTTGTTGAGAGCCAATGGTTCCTGTTGCCGGCATGTTCTGAGCAGACTAGGTTTTTGTTTTGTTTTTTGTGTTACTTTCTATGGTGGATTGAAAAATTGTTGGTTTACCAGGGCTCGGAATCTGTCTTCTGATTTATTTATTGTTTTGCCCGCTGGCTTTGAATTCAAGCGTAGTTCATACATACTACTTCTAATAGCACTGGACTGATTTTTAGATGTGGATTAGCTTTCCTTATTACCAGTGATCCTCACCATCAGGTAAACCCACTCCAACTTCAGAGGTACTTGTAATTTATGTCCCTAAGTCTAGGGGTTCAACCCCTTACCTCAGCATCAGCACAACGGATGTTTAGGAACACACATTCTTATCCAGTCTTCTGATTTGAGAACCAGGATTTTTAGCCTCTTATCACACTTACTTAGGTGAGTGCTTCACAGCTGACAATACAGTTAACTATGCTGTGCTGTAGGCAGCTTACAGTTTGCTGACAGTACAGTTAACTATGCTGTGCTGTAGGCAGCTTACAGTTTGCTGACAGTACAGTTAACTATGCTGTGCTGTAGGCAGCTTACAGTTTGCTGACAATACAGTTAACTATGCTGTGCTGTAGGCAGCTTACAGTTTGCTGACAATACAGTTAACTATGCTGTGCTGTAGGCAGCTTACAGTTTGCTGACAGTACAGTTAACTATTATGTTAGCCACCTTTACTTCCCAGAGCATGTTCTGGTACCCAGTTTATGCTGGGTCAACTTGGGAGCCCATGTTGGTTGAACAAATCCCTGTCTTGATGGGGATACAGCCACACCACCACTAGGCTGCCAGGCCAGTGTGTTGGCCACTTTTTTTTTTTTTTTGCATAACCTTTACAGGACAATGCAGGCAACGCCAGCATTTTTCAGCTGCTGTTGATGTCTTGGCAAGTTTTATGTTCAGTAGTTTGCCATTGCTTTCTGAACGACCGGCTCACATACCCCTATAAGTAACCAACACGACACCATTTGCTGCCGAATCTTGCGCAGCTGTGTTTCGTATGAGAGTATACGAGATTATGAACGTCTTTAACCCCTACGCCAGGGAGACTGACTCTGGCTAGTATAGCAGTTGTTAATTTTCTTACTGTTTGCCCATCTGCCAGTCCTTGTTCATTTCTGTTTGACCGTGTGTCCATTTTTGTTTGTGTTTGTTTGTCTGTCTGCTAGTCCTTGTTCATTCCAGTTAGCTATATAGCAGTTGTTTGTTAATTTCTGTTTGCCTGTCTATCAGTTCTTCATTTGTTTGACATATATTCCAGTATTTGCCTTTTTGTTTGACAGTATAATCCAGGATTTATTTATTTCTGTTTGCCGGTCTGCCCATTCGAAAGTTCTTGTTCATTTCAGTTAACTTGGATCGCTAATATTTTCCATTTCTATTCCCTCTTGTCTCTTCATTTCATTAGTTAGCTAGTACGCTAGTCATTTTTGATTTTTGTTAGTATGCCATTACTTTATAATTCATCTGTTAACCGGTCTGCCTTCTTTATTACTATAGCCAATTATGTTATAAATCTTGAGCTGCATTTATTACCTTTACATACAATTTACTTTATTTGTAGTGTCTGAAATTGACTAAGCATCAATAGGTGTTCAGCCATGGTTCAGATTGATCGGCAAGTTTTAATTGTGAGTGAATGCACATCAGCAGTGGAAGGTAGTACTTCTGGTACATATATTATCATTCATTTATGGAGACTGTATTTTTCCAGAAACTCCTGATCATTTGATACATTTTTAACCAAAACATTCATAATATTTATTCATGTATTGAATCCCAAATGATTGTTTCTGAATAAAATTGTCTTCATATTACAATTTATCATTTTGTTTCCTGTTTTATTTATTTTGTTTTGGCTGATATGTTTATTATAAATCAGCAGTTTAATTATTTATAAACAGACATGGTTGAAACTAAGCTATTAAGTAGATGACTGAAAGTCAGACAATCTGTGTCTGACTCCTGGCAAGTTTCAACAGTTTAAATCGTAGCACCAGCAAGAATTGAGGTCCATGTGATTGAGAAGCCCAGCAACATTCTCTATTCATCTGTCATGAATTGATTCAGTTGAATTTCAGCTGTTTGGTGCTCAATGTTTAGAAATGATTCGTGTCTATTTGTGCATGTGTACTTTATTATATACAAGGGTGAGTCCAGAAATAAGTCACAAGATTGTATATAAACAAGCTATATGAGATGTGAGCTTGAAAAGCGTTTATTATTTTACTTACATCTCTTCTTATTTCCCAAACGTAATCTCTGCCAAGATTTATGCTTTAATCCCATCATTTTTTCAGCTCCTCAATACCTGCACCGTAGTAGTCTTTGAACTGCTGCCTTATCTGCATTTGCACTGTCATGCTCAACTTCTTCATTTTCTGCCAAGATGATTTTGTTGTTGTATCCTGCATTTTGCTACATATACTTGCCACCATAGACGGGCAGCATTTCCTTATCAATATTCTTGGCAGTAATTCTTTGGCTCAAAAATATGTCACAGCAGCACAGTGTTTTTCTATGGTGCAATCTTCAAGTATGGTTGTCGTCAAAACCGCGCATGTAACTTTGTATTTGCACGTGCACACTACCTCTTCACCTTCTGCCCTGAGACTCCTGGTGGATTATAGGCCAGACATGCCAAGCTCTTTGTATGCCAGTTTCAAGATTAGTTGAATGTTGGCTGATTTTTCTTCTACGTTGTTAGCAATTCTCAGACCAAACTTCTTTAGCCTCCTTTTACAACATGCACAGAAGGTCTGCAGTGTGTTGATATTTATTTCCACTTGGGAGCCCCAGGTACACACTGGCAATACACATTCACACATGCAGAAATTGTCATCTGCCACACGTCGACATCAAGCTAGATGGATATGTTACATCAATGGTTCTCAAACGGTGGGGAATCAAGATTGCGTTAATACAAGAACTGATTACTTGATATTGTTTTTCCATTCATACTTTACGGTTCTGTACGTCTCTACCTTCTGAAATTCATTTATAATGTAAGTAGACCCGCAAATCACGTTTTATGTAGATGTCTATACTTGTTTTAGTATTAAATTTAGCTTCCATTATAACGTATACTGTGTAGGGGTGGGGGAATTTATAGGAAGGAAATACAAAGGGGGGGAGAGGAATTATGTTCTGAAAATATGGTGAAGGGGGGCACGGGCCAAAAAAGGTTGAGAACCACTGTGCTACATAATGATATCTTTATAAACAACAATTTTTCAGCTGTCTAATATAATTTTGTGACTTACTGACTTACCCTTGCACTTTATAGTAGTCATAATAAATATAATTTAAATGTTGGATAAGATGAATTGTCATCATCATTCTTAATGGACAAACACCCTATGCTAAATAAAGGATATTGTTCCTTGTCACACTAGCTATTTTCTTAGTCTGGCAATGATCATGGACTTGTAGGAGTCTAGTGTAATTGTATATTGAAAAATTGGCTATGCTGGTTAGTGATTGGCTCACTGTTTCTTTGTTATGTAAGAGGACTTAAATGTAATTCTACTTAAAGTGCATCTCCAGAGATATGAAGTGAATGGATTTAGCAGCTGTTCTTTGAATTCACTTGAAAAACATGACTGCTACATATTGTGTATCTTTGAGTATATTTGTGAAATTAGCAGTGACCGCAACAGTATTCTATTAGCAAATTTTAGAATCCTGTTGGTACATTTTTGTATAGTTTGAGATAACAATAGTTTATTCACTCACTTTTAATAGTTTATTTTGCCTGCAATATAAAACCTGCAAGATGTTGATTAAAATGCATATTTTTAAATTCCTAATTTAAATGTGAAAGGCTAGCAAGTAGATTTTCAAACTGTGACTTGTAACCATTTTTAATCTTGTTTCAATCAGTTTTAAGAATATTTAATGTTTTGTCTCATAGATGGCAATTTTTTTTAACATTTCATTTGAGCGTCTAAATTTTGCTAGTTTTTGATTTGCACATTTTTAGCTGGCATTTTACATTTGAGGTTAAATATCTGAAACATTGAGACTGAAAACACTCTGGGTAGTGGCTGAAGCTGAAAACACACTTTTGATGGTAGCTAAGACAATACACGTCAAATAGAACCCGGGATTGCAAACTATATATGGTAGGAGAAGTTGAAAATAGGAATGGATAGAGAATTGAAATCAAGGTTTTACTTTCTCTGAAGTCAGAGTCGGTTCGCCTGATGGTGAAAGACACTGATAACAGGGAAAGCTAACCTACACACACAAATCAGTCCAGTGCACTATGCTTGTATTCAAAGTGAGCAACGGAAAAACTAAAAAAATAATTTGACTAATAAAATATTATGGGCAAGGGAACAGTATTGTATGACTGACTAAGTGCGTAACTATTTTATGCTCTGGCCAGAGTTACTTATCAAATATGTTGTGGACCATTTCATACACACTAATGAAGAAAATTAAAGCTTTGAAGTTAAATGCTACAGAATAGTTCTTAGAATATCATATACAAAGAAGAAAGATAGTGACATTCTGCAGGAGTTGCATATTGAAGAAACTAGCTCTTAAACAGCAGCATTTCTCATTAACTGAAAAACTTCACAATTAAACATCACAGAGGTTTGGCAAGAACAATGATGGAAGACATGGCTTCTAGAAGAAATGAAGATGGACATAACTGGCAAAAAACATCAAGACATTGTTTGGCTGGTGGTAATGAGTGCGACCTTCTGTAAAGGACCTCCCACGTGGTGGTGAATATTACACATTAGAATTTACATTCTAATTTATAATGTATTATATAGCAGATTGTTGATTTATTCGCAAATTTGGAACATTTTAAGTTTAAATTATTGTTTCTTTTAGAAATATTTGCATGCTTAAAACATCATTGGTAAAGCTGGAAACATATTGATCACACTGCTGTCAGACTGCTATACTTTTGTAGTTCATTCATTTGTAATCACAGGATTAGGTCAGAAAACAATGGTTGAACTCTTTCTTAAATTTTCACATATTTGCATAATGAACTCTCAGAATGATTACATCTAAAACATCAACTTCAAGTACCAAAATAAAAATCGGTCTGGCTCAGAAGTACCCAAATAAAAATCGGTCTGGCTCAGAAGTTTAATGCGCTTAAACTTTCTCTTCTGATGGCGGTGTTGTGGGTTCGCTCCATACGCCGGTCAGGTAAGACTTAAATGTTAACTTCTCATTCAGAAAGCAATGACTGAATGTAAAATTTCCTAGTAAATCGCATGCAGCCAATAGGGGTTGGGGGTGAATGCAACAGCCCACAAAGGACATGCAATGTTTAAGTAAGTACCTAAACAATTATGTAGTAAAACAAATAACCAACAGCTGAGAAATAATAATATTGACATCACAGTCTTGCTCACAATACATTACTTAGGGCTGTAAATGTGATTGTTGTTTAAATTTGTTATTTAATGCTATTTTTTAAGTTTACTTACTATTCAGATACAACAAAGGGAAAAGCCCCATTAGAAGTACTTCCTGCTGTAGAAATCCATCCAGATTTGAAACACTGGTAGCACTCGTAACATCGTGTGTGACTTGAACAGTTCTCATAGTCCTGTACCAGCGTTTGACAAGTTTTGAGTAAAAGTGTCAAATTTTTTCACAGCATTTGAAAGGTTTCAGTAAACGTTCTAGTTAATTTGAAACAACTTCACGCAGATTTGCTGTTCTTCACATCCTTCATTGCTGAATGTCTCAGAAATCACCAAATGCACTACATGTGCCTTCACTTTACCAGAAGTACATCAGTCACTAGCCTCTGGGCCGTGATTCTGCTATTATTATTAGAGTAAATGTTAACGTTGCTGGAATCCATTCATGTAGTAGCGAACCCACTCTGACTTCTGAGGTACTTGTAATTTACGTCCCCAAGTCAAGGACAAGAAGTCAATATTTTAGTCCAACTGACCTGTGTAGGGTTTGGACCCGCTACCTCGGCATCAGCACACCGGAAGTTTAAGAGATGAAGCTGTTTTAAATGTCTGGTTTATTTTTGGAAACACGTCATGTTATTCAATTGTTAATTACACTTGGCCACTATTATTCAAGCTTTAATTTGAACTATATTTATAATGAGTTATTATTTCAATGTTTTATATATACAAATATATACAGGGTGGCTATGAAGTTCTTGAGCAGTTTTAAACTTTGACGGCTTTAGATGTATTAGTGCAATAAATAAACAACATTTGAAAGTTGAATTATTGCATTTGTGGAAGATTTTAGTAATTCCTGTAAATTTTGTATTAATTATTTTTGAAGTAAGGTACTTCCTTCCCTTCGCTAGCCTAGCGGGCACTCTAGGACAAGGTAGAGTAGAAGTTTAGCATGCACGCGCCCAGCTAGTGTCACGTGAAACCATGGCAGCAGGTGGCTGATTGCACTTGAGTGCAGCCTGCAGATAGTTGTTGGTTATAATTTTAAGATTGTGATGGTAGTCAGAGGGTCTCTTAGTGGAAACCATGACATAACTGCTGCCTTCCTAGATGTCTAGAAAACTATAGCAGCCACAGAAATGATGGAGAACACAATTTTGAAAGACTTATGTGGGCAAAGTTCTGCACTGGATGATTATTATTATTTATTCAGTCCTATCCATCATCATCAAAGTGCCTGGCCTGGTTGATTATGCTTGTCCATGGATCCCATTCTTGTGCGGTGCACATCTGTTGGTGTGCTGATATATTTCATGCCATACTGCAAGGCTGCCCTCATTGCTTCTCTCATTGTCTGACTCTTGTATCCTGTTGCAACAATATACTCCAGTGTTTCTCTTCTCAAGATATGGCCACAAAATTGTTCACTGTCTCCTGCTATGTCTAAACCATATTGCAAGGTTGTCCAGCATCATCTCTCATTGTCTGACTTTATCCATGAATCCTACCATTTGCAGCAATATTCTCCAGTGTTTCTCTTCTCGTGAAGAAATGTTCACTGTCTCCTGCTGATGTTTCTGATCTGTGTTCAGGCTGGTCTGAACACATGTGATCATGTTATTCCACTCTTCAGATATTAAAGTAATTCTCTTCCGTTGTGCATGAAGTCTGAACTCCAACGTTCTTACATGCCTGTATGGTGTAGCATTTTCTTGCATGTCCTCTTTTATATTTTTCCCTAGATTTTCTCCTCTTATTCTTCTGCCATCTGTGTTGTCTTTCAGTTTCCTACATAGTGCTAACATTCCAGGAGATTTTTGTAAGCAAAATTTTGCCCTCCAGTATTTAAAAAAAATAGACCTCCATGTCTCATATTGTGAAACAAACCCAAGACAACTACTTGCTTGCTTGTTTCTCATTATCTATATCTTCTGTGTTCTGAAGATTGTCACCCCTATTAAACTAATTGAAACATAAACACAGAGGTGGACCATGTACTGTAGTCAGCTGAACTCAAGTACACAACTGCAGGAGAAGGCAGTTGAGCTTCCGTTATGGGAAGGAGGTTCAGTAATTCAGCTTTCAAATTATGCTTATTGTCAGTTTATATTTGTGTGGTGAAGGTTACAAATGAAATTCATAATCCTGCACATCGCTTATGAAACACAACTGCAGGCGATTTGACTGCAGACTGCCTTGCATTGGTTGTCATACAAAGGTATGATTGTTCAGAAAGCAATGGCAATCTGCTGAACATAAACTTGCCAAGAAATCACAAACAGCAAATTCATTCAAACATCAGATGACAAAGAAAGTTTAAGGGTCCTGATATCTAACGTATTCTCCAGACCAGGCACCTGAATAAGAAAGGTGAAGAAGACACCTACAGTTATTAAAATTTCAAACTGCGCAAGAACTTCATGTACAGCCTGTTTTGTTATACTCTAGTGGCCATACTGGAAGGATGTATTCATTCAACAGATGCCAGTGTTTTACAATGAACAAATATGCTTCCATGCCTGACTCTGGATTTTGGCAACCCTGTGGGTCTTCTGTACATTGACATGTTGTTAAATCTGTTACACAGCTGTATAACTCTTCAATATGAAGGGGCAGGAAATGCCAGAACAGCCATGTTATTTGTGATTGGATAGCTGCTGCTGATATTCAGTGTTTTTCTGTGTGCCTGTGGTTTGCCCCAGTTTTTATGATTCCATGCTGTTAATAAAGCGTCTCTGACTGAGTGGTAGTGAACCTGTCTCATGTTGTGTATGTTGGGATTTGATTCTCTCTTATTTTTATACAAAATAGAAAAGGACAAACAAAGAAGGTAAAAAATACCAAAGAAATGTGCTCAATAGTTAGTGCTACAGGTATCCAGGAAATGTTAAGACATTGTGATGTTTGAATAATGAAGACACAAACAATAGATTTCATGATTTATTGCCTGGCACATTTCACTGTATCTCATAAGGTACATACTGCAGAATTCACACAAGTATAATAACTAGATAAATCCTTCAAGCTGAAATATGCACATGTTAACACAGTAATTTCAATTGTCTACCACAGTAATTTTAAACTGACTATCATGTCTTTCTGTTTGCACAAACTGGCCTATGTAGATTAATCATGATGGCTTCTGCAAACTTTAACATGTTACACACTGTCATGTTCTTACATTACCTGTGTCTCGTGTACGAAAGCTGTGGTATTGTAGTGGATTTATTAAATACAATGACTGAGGGGTTCAGACCTGTTGTGACAAGGTGGTGTTTTTTTTAATCTGCTCAGACTGGGTCTAGAGCAATGGTTCTCAACCTTTTTTGGCCCGTGCCCCCATTCACCATATTTTCAGAACGTCATCCCCCCTCCTTTCGTATTTCCTCCCTAAAAATGCCCCCCCCCCCCCCCCCACACACACACACACACACACACACTCACAGCATACGTAATAATGGAAGCTAAATTTAATAACACATACTAAAACAAGTCTAGAGGTCTACATAAAACGTGATTTGCGGGTCTACTTACATTATAAAATGAATTTCAGAAGGGTGAGACATACAGAATCTAAAGTATGAAGGGAAAAACATCATGTAACGCGATCTTGAAATAATCTTAATTCCTCCCCTGGGGGTAATTCCCCACCGGTTGAGAATCACTGGCTTAGAGGAAGCCTCAGGAGTACAACAGATTGGGGGGGGGGGGGGGGGGAGAGAGAGAGAACTGGTCATCCCACCTTACATTTCCATGACCCAGTATATGTAAGGCATGATACTTTATAGTGGGCACATTAGTGTAATGATTATAGCATGACAGCGGTGGGGAAAATGTTGGATACCAGCTCTTATCATTTCTTACGAAAGGGAATAAAAAAAACTAGAATATTGTGACAACTGGAAACTTTTGTGAATAGGGGAAAACAGCGAGAGAAACATCTTTACAGCCATGTGTCAAGTCACGAAAGAGAGTCAGTGCGTAAATTGATGATGGAGACTGCAAGATGTGTAGAAGTTTGATTGCCCATGCCATTTGGCAAGTCACCTGATGATGACAGGAGCAGCCATTAAAATCGGACAGAATGTACACTGTAAAATTAACACAGCACTGATATGATTCAGCACATCAACTTTGAAGAGAGACGTGGTCTAATTATGCAACTGAAATCACTGCACTGGAGAGATTATTATACCATCTGGACTATTTTTATAATCTTTATTACAAACTTGGAATAGTTAACAACTCTGATGTCTAATCGGCACTGCTGTATGCATCAGAATCATGGAGAACTCAAAGCCTAAAATGATGTGACAGAATAACTGATGCAGAGCTTGGGGAGAGAACTAAATAAATCAATAGTGTCTAAATCTGCTGGCTTCAGAGTGGACAGTACAGGGCTGGCCAGGTGACCACAAATTACATTTGTCACTCGCTGGGTGATATGGTCAGGACCATTTCAGCCACTTTTACTTCTCAAAATATTTCCTGGTAACCATTTTAGCCACTTTTACTTCTCAAAATATTTCCATTTTAGACCATTTCAGCCACTTTTACTTCTCAAAATATTTCCATTTTAGACCATTTCAGCCACTTTTACTTCTCAAAATATTTCCATTTTAGACCATTTCAGCCACTTTTACTTCCAAAATATTTCCTGGTAACCATTTTAGACTAGTGTGACCTGGGAGCCTAGATGAATTGTTAACATGTGAATCTTGCTCCATGCGAATCAAACCCGTGGACAGCAGGTGAGTGTTTAGCCACCATGGTTCCTGTTTAGCAAATGTGGAATGGCATTGGTACATCTTGGAAGAATTTACAACAGTTGTTCCAATGTCGGCAGTAACAACCAACCACCAGAGTAACTAACAACAATTGCTTGGAAGAGGCTAATGAAACTAGAACATTATATACAACAATAAGAAAGTGACAAACAGCTTTCTTTGGTCATGTGATGAGAATTGAGGCATTGGAGAACATCGTGACAACTGGAAAGATCAGTGGGAGTAGAGGCAGAAGCAGACCAAGAGAAATGATGCTGCTGGATGGACTGAGATGTGGCACGGAGGAATGTCACCAAGATATGTGGAAAGACATGAACAACTACGCCAGCTGGCAAGGCACATGGTGATGATGATACTCCAACTGGTGAACACTGAACAATCCAGGGGCTGTGAAGTTTTCAGCATGCAGTAGAGTTAACATGAAGAAAGCGATGTGTGTGTGTATGTATGTATGTGGGTGCCAGGAATGTAAGCAAGGGGATGGTAGATAGGTTTGAGAACCACTGGTTTAGAGAACTCATGTTTTGGTGGATTTTTGATTCAGAATATTCCCCTCCTTTGTTCCAATTTAATTATGCGTTACTGGTACATTTAGAAACGCCTGTTTATGATTATTGTGGTGCTCCTATTTCTGTTTACAATGAATATACCAAAGGAACCAGATGTGATGGCATTCCTTCGGTTGCTAGGTCGGGCCAGTGTTGCTTTCAGCTGCGGTTGTGACATCTGAGCCATTTCAGCATTTGTCCCTTGTTGTTAACTGGATGCTTTATGGTTGTGGGCATGTTTTTAAGTTTTTGCTGTTACCGAATGAATAATAACTGTAATCTGTCATGCCGGTCTCCCTGACCAAGGGTTTAACGACATTGTTCGTAATCCTGTATATCCGCGTGGGGAAACAGCAGCTGCAAGAATCAGCAGCAGTTCGCGCCGTGCTGGTAACTTGGGGGTATGTGAGCCGGTCGTTCAGAAGCAATGGCAAACTACTGAACGTAAAACTTGCCTAGTACATCAACAGCAGCTGAAGAATGCTGGTGTTGACTGCAACGTCCTGTAAGGGATATGCAACAACAACAACAAATCTGTCATGCATCTCACAAGAAGCCACTAAGGTGGGTGTGCTTAGAGCAGCCTACCCCATCATGTAGAAAAGTCCAGCCACAAAATTCAGCCTACCATGAACAAGTCACGTGAAGAAATAATATAATATCTCGCCCAACCAAGAGGAATGGCAGTTTCCAATTTTCTAGAAGAGCTATGAATGGAAAATGAACGGAGCTACAGGAGAAAGCAAAAGATAGGATGTCTTGGTGTGAGCTGCTTGGGGCCTGTACCCAGTGCAGGATAAAGGACAAAAGAGACTTCATGTTTCACTGAACTCACAACAGAAGGAACAGATTGTTGAACCCTGGGTGTCAGTTTATCTGTGAGGCAGTACTGTTTTATATTTGAATCCATGAACTTGTCAAATGTTTGAAAGGTTGGTTACTTTTGCAGTCTTCAATGACATAATAAATCTGATTGCCTGTGCATGGTTTCCATCTTATTTGTGCTTGTTGATCAATTCTGATACTTTTCTGTGACACCATTCACTTTTGTTAACTCTTCTGGTCCCAGGTAACAGCAGCTGCTCAATCAGAGCAGTCATGACAGCAACAGAATCACAAGTGTATGACTTTCACAGGAGCCAAATACAAACACATTTTAATAATCTTTTAGTATGTTTTCCAATCATCACAATTCTCCAATGCTTCTCTTCTCATTATTTACCAGTGACCAATCACACAATAAATGACCAACCACACATAATGAATGACCAATCATACACAAATGACCAATCACTCATGATAATTGGCCAATCACACGAATTACCAACCGCACATGATAAATGACCAATCACATAAATGACCAATTACATGATAAATGACCAATCACACGTAATGAATGACCAATCACATGATAGATGACCAATCGCACATAATGAATGACCAATCACACATAATGAATGACCAATCACACAATGAATGATCAATCACATGAATAACCAACCACACATAAATTACCAATCACAAACGATAAATGAAGAATCAAACATGATAAATGACGAATCACACATGACAAATCACATGAATGATCAACCACACATGATAAATTATTAATCACACTTGATAAATGACCAATCACACGAATGAGCAACCACACATGATAAATTTCCAGTCACATGAATGACCAATCACACATGATAAATGACCAGTCACACATGATAAATGACCAGTCATACATGATAAATGACCAATCACATACAATAAATGACCAATGACACCAATCAGATAAACTGACACACAGGGTTGGGCAATCTGTTCCTTCTGCCTTGAGTTCAGTGAAACATGAATCATCTGAGAGAAGGTGTCTATCATTATCATCTTGTGCCATGCCTTTAAGTGTGGATGGTCACAGTTCACATCCTCACTGTCTTGAATCAGGTCTGTATTCTTGTCCTGATGAAGCTACGTGGCATGTCATTCATGTATTTATTTCTTGTGTTTTCCCCTTGCTCCTTTTCCATCATATTTGCCAGTTGTGACAGGTTTCAAGCTAATTGCACCTCATATCAAGCCTTGGAGACAAACAGCTTTCTATGGTCATGGGGCAAGAAGAGAGGCATTGGAGAACATTGTGACAACTGGAAAGATCAAGGTGAAAAGAAGCAGAGGCAGACTAAGAGAAACGATGCTGGATGGACTGAGACGGTGGCATGGAGGAATATCATCAGCAGAGTTGATCCAAAGACCGAGATCTGTGGAGAGTCATGAAAGCCTACGCCAGCTGGCAGGGCACTTGATGATGATGATGAACAAGCCCAAAAAACATTGTGATTGTTTGTGTCCCAATTCCTGTAATCAATTTCTGATTTTCATTTGTTTCTTGCAGACCTGACTCATTCCTATTTCTGTCCGTCCATGATATTCTTTGTATTTTCCTCAGAAACCACATTGTTGATAAGATTCTTTTAAATAACAGTTTCTCATTCTGCCTCTTTTTGTGACACCACCAGAATGTTATTGAAACTTATTGCGTGTGTAAAAACACACAACAAATCAGTTATATGAAGCCACAAACTTTCTCTCAAAGTGTACAAAGTATATACACACACATTCAGGCCTGCACATTAAAGACATGGCACAAACACAATTCACAGATGCTATTATCATATGTATTATATGCTGCAGATAATCTGTGGAACAGTATGTTGTTGCAACAAGCACACGATTCTTGAGCACCTCCACCACTAAACTAAAGCCAGAGCTACATGTGTCAGGTACAAGCTTGGAATGAGAGTACACCACTAAATTAAAGTCAGAGCTACATGTGTCTGGTACAAGCTTGGAATGAGAGTACACCACTAAACTAAAGCCAGAGCTACATGTGTCAGGTACAAGCTTGGAATGAGAGTACACCACTAAACTAAATCCAGAGCTACATGTGTCTGGTACAAGCTTGGAATGAGAGTACACCACTACACTAAAGCCAGAGCTACATGTGTCTGGTACAAGCTTGGAATGAGAGTACACCACTAAACTAAAGTCAGAGCTACATGTGTCTGGTACAAGCTTGGAATGAGAGTACACCACTAAACTAAAGTCAGAGCTACATGTGTCTGGTACAAGCTTGGAATGAGAGTACACCACTAAACTAAAGCCAGAGCTACATGTGTCTGGTACAAGCTTGGAATGAGAGTACACCACTAAACTAAAGTCAGAGCTACATGTGTCAGGTACAAGCTTGGAATGAGAGTACACCACTAAACTAAAGTCAGAGCTACATGTGTCTGGTACAAGCTTGGAATGAGAGTACACCACTAAACTAAAGCCAGAGCTACATGTGTCTGGTACAAGCTTGGAATGAGAGTACACCACTAAACTAAAGTCAGAGCTACATGTGTCTGGTACAAGCTTGAATGAGAGTACACCACTAAACTAAAGCCAGAGCTACATGTGTCTGGTACAAGCTTGGAATGAGAGTACACCACTAAACTAAAGTCAGAGCTACATGTGTCTGGTACAAGCTTGGAATGAGAGTACACCACTAAACTAGAGCCAGAGGCACATGTGTCTGGTACAAGCTTGGAATGAGAGTACACCACTAAACTAAAGCCAGAGCTACATGTGTCTGGTACAAGCTTGGAATGAGAGTACACCACTAAACTAAAGCCAGAGGCACATGTGTCTGGTACAAGCTTGGAATGAGAGTACACCACTAAACTAAAGCCAGAGGCACATGTGTCTGGTACAAGCTTGGAATGAGAGTACACCACTAAACTAAAGCCAGAGCTACATGTGTCTGGTACAAGCTTGGAATGAGAGTACACCACTAAACTAAAGCCAGAGCTACATGTGTCTGGTACAAGCTTGGAATGAGAGTACACCACTAAACTAAAGCCAGAGCTACATGTATCTGGTACAAGCTTGGAATGAGAGTACACCACTAAACTAAAGCCAGAGCTACATGTGTCTGGTACAAGCTTGGAATGAGAGTACTCCACTAAACTAAAGCCAGAGCTACATGTGTCTGGTACAAGCTTGGAATGAGAGTACACCACTAAACTAAAGTCAGAGCTACATGTGTCTGGTACAAGCATGGAATGAGAGTACACCACTAAACTAAAGCCAGAGCTACATGTGTCTGGTACAAGCTTGGAATGAGAGTACACCACTAAACTAAAGTCAGAGCTACATGTGTCTGGTACAAGCTTGGAATGAGAGTACACCACTAAACTAAAGCCAGAGCTACATGTGTCTGGTACAAGCTTGGAATGAGAGTACACCACTAAACTAAAGCCAGAGCTACATGTGTCTGGTACAAGCTTGGAATGAGAGTACACCACTAAACTAAAGCCAGAGCTACATGTGTCTGGTACAAGCTTGGAATGAGAGTACACCACTAAACTAAAGCCAGAGCTACATGTGTCAGGTACAAGCTTGGAATGAGAGTACACCACTAAACTAAAGTCAGAGCTACATGTGTCAGGTACAAGCTTGGAATGAGAGTACACCACTAAACTAAAGCCAGAGCTACATGTGTCTGGTACAAGCTTGGAATGAGAGTACACCACTAAACTAAAGTCAGAGCTACATGTGTCTGGTACAAGCTTGGAATGAGAGTACACCACTAAACTAAAGCCAGAGCTACATGTGTCTGGTACAAGCTTGGAATGAGAGTACAACACTAAACTAGAGCCAGAGGCACATGTGTCTGGTACAAGCTTGGAATGAGAGTACACCACTAAACTAGAGCCAGAGGCACATGTGTCTGGTACAAGCTTGGAATGAGAGTACACCACTAAACTAGAGCCAGAGGCACATGTGTCTGGTACAAGCTTGGAATGAGAGTACACCACTAAACTAAAGCCAGAGCTACATGTGTCTGGTACAAGCTTGGAATGAGAGTACACCACTAAACTAAAGTCAGAGCTACATGTGTCTGGTACAAGCTTGGAATGAGAGTACACCACTAAACTAAAGTCAGAGCTACATGTGTCTGGTACAAGCTTGGAATGAGAGTACACCACTAAACTAAAGCCAGAGCTACATGTGTCTGGTACAAGCTTGGAATGAGAGTACACCACTAAACTAAAGCCAGAGCTACATGTGTCTGGTACAAGCTTGGAATGAGAGTACACCACTAAACTAAAGCCAGAGCTACATGTGTCAGGTACAAGCTTGGAATGAGAGTACACCACTAAACTAAAGTCAGAGCTACATGTGTCTGGTACAAGCTTGGAATGAGAGTACACCACTAAACTAAAGTCAGAGCTACATGTGTCTGGTACAAGCTTGGAATGAGAGTACACCACTAAACTAAAGCCAGAGCTACATGTGTCTGGTACAAGCTTGGAATGAGAGTACACCACTAAACTAAATCCAGAGCTACATGTGTCTGGTACAAGCTTGGAATGAGAGTACACCACTAAACTAAAGCCAGAGCTACATGTGTCTGGTACAAGCTTGGAATGAGAGTACACCACTAAACTAAAGTCAGAGCTACATGTGTCTGGTACAAGCTTGGAATGAGAGTACACCACTAAACTAAAGCCAGAGCTACATGTGTCAGGTACAAGCTTGGAATGAGAGTACACCACTAAACTAAAGCCAGAGCTACATGTGTCTGGTACAAGCTTGGAATGAGAGTACACCACTAAACTAAAGCCAGAGCTACATGTGTCTGGTACAAGCTTGGAATGAGAGTACACCACTAAACTAAAGCCAGAGCTACATGTGTCTGGTACAAGCAAAAACAAGCAGGATGAGACTGGGCACCGAGCCGTGATCTGAATTACACTGTAAAAATGCAGTTCTCTGTGTGCACATCCCACTTGCTTTCTCAGACAGATATCAGCTGACTCAATGCCTTAAATGGCAAACAATAATGTAGAAGAAGAAATTCACCAGCATTTTTCTGATTTTTAATTTCATGTGTTTTTTTTAAAAACAAATCACATTCCCTGTAGCTGTTGGATTCATTTGTTTTTTAAACAAATCACATTCCCTGTAACTGTTGTATACTTTCTGTGTGCCCCGTCAAGTATGTCAGTTCAGTGATGTCACTGACGCAATGCTAGGCGGAGGATGATGTGAGAGAATCATTCACAGAAGAACCAAACTTGGGTAAATCAACAGGTGAAGAAAACGTGGTGTTGTAAATGACACACAATGAGAAACATTGTTAATTATTCAGATATTTGGAACTACTGTAATACACATTGCAAACTACCATAGTACACATGTTTGGGAGTACTGTAGTACACATCTTTGGGAGTACTGTAGTACACATTGCAAACTACCATAGTACACATTGCAAACTACCATAGTACACATGTTTAGTACACATTAAAAACTACCAGAATGCACAAATTATTACATACATTCAAAGAGGTGCTTTCTGATTACATTATAATCAATGCTGTCTGATTACATTATCATCAGTGATTTCTTATTACATCATCATCTGTGCTTCTGATAATACTATCACTGTTGCTTTCTGATTACATCATGATCAGTGCTTTCTGATTACATCATCACTGGTGCTTTCTGATAACATGATCCATAAAAGATTTTGTTTTACTAGATTTTACTCTGCTTATGGAATCAGTTGTGTAAAATATGTAATACACAACAGCCAGTAATAATGATGGCGTTTTAGCACAGGAAGCCAGAATTTAACTTCAAAATCATGCTTATATCTTGGCAGCAAAGTAAATAAAATTGGAGGAATAGACAGAGTTATGGAAATAATAGTATAGGACAAGAGAAGTTTTACTGCACAGAAAATGTGTGGCTAGCAACAGAAATTTCTACAAAATGCCGATGCAGTATTTGTGTCATTGCTAGTGTCTCCTTGGAGGATTTTCTTGGTTGAGAAATAACTGCCACTTGCCATAGCAGTTTCCATGCAGTGCATTGGCTAGGATTTGTGTTTCACCTCCGATAGACAAAAACCCCTCGCCTTACTTAGGTAAAGAACATATTTAAGAATACTAAGACTGTAACCTACACTTCATGTTGTAAGACTAGGGAGGTGTGGTGTGCCATTGGCTACTTCATCCCATACAAAACTGTAGATACAAAGTCCAATCAATCGGGAACAAGTCTACCAAAGGCTTGGCATGAGTTGATTAAAAACATATGCTCCATTAGGAGGTGAAAAAAGAAGAAGAAGAAGAAAAATATATGACATTCATGCTGATTGTTAAACTCAAGTATATCTTCAAATACAGACATAATAGAAACCAATTATTGAGTGGGTATCAACAAAATAAAAATGGAAAATAAAACTGATAAACATGGAACAGTATTTCACAGAAATGGTCAATGAATTGAGTATATTAAGCTATAAAGAAATAAGGAGGCTATGTCGCTGGTACTAAAAGAAACATGGGAACAATCATACAAGGAAAGGCTAGCAACAGGGCAAAGATTGATCAACTGCCGTCTGCTAGAACACACGCAGAAATACAAAGATTGATCAACTGCCGTCTGCTAGAACACACGCAGAAATACAAAGATTGATCAACTGTCTTCTGCTAGAACACACATAGAAATACACAGATTGATCAACTGTCTTCTGCTAGAACACACATAGAAATACAAAGATTGATCAACTGTCTTCTGCTAGAACACACATAGAAATACAAAGATTGATCAACTGTCTTCTGCTAGAACACACGCAGAAATACAAAGATTGATCAACTGTCTTCTGCTAGAACACATGCAGAAATACAAAGATTGATCAACTGTCTTCTGCTAGAACACACGCAGAAATACAAAGATTGATCAACTGTCTTCTGCTAGAACACACATAGAAATACAAAGATTGATCAACTGTCTTTTGCTAGAACACACATAGAAATATAAAGATTGATTAACTGTCTTCTGCTAGAACACACATAGAAATACAAAGATTGATCAACTGCCGTCTGCTAGAACACACGCAGAAATACAAAGATTGATCAACTGCCGTCTGCTAGAACACACGCAGAAATACAAAGATTGATCAACTGCCGTCTGCTAGAACACACGCAGAAATACAAAGATTGATCAACTGCCATCTGCTAGAACACACGCAGAAATACAAAGATTGATCAACTGCCGTCTGCTAGAACACACGCAGAAATACAAAGATTGATCAACTGCCGTCTGCTAGAACACACGCAAAAATACAATGTATAGATTTAAATTGTTTAAAGACGAGAATCCACTTCATCGCACCAGGTTTGATCTCATATGATTAGGTCTCTTTCCACAGAACATCCTGTCAAAAGTGTCACACTCATCACAAAACTCCATAGCTCCAGCGATGACCCCAAGAAGTCTCTGAGAAAAATGCACCCGTGAATCGAATGAGAGTCCAAAATCGAACCCACAACCTTTGAAACATAAGGTGAGGTTTAACCACTTCACCACAGAGACCCCAAAATCTACAGCCACTGTAACTTAACAGCTCAAACACAAAAGTAAAGGACCCTTGTACACATCTGCAGGTCTCTGAAGTATATTGTGCTATCTCCATGTTATAGATCAGTCTGCACTCTATGGGTGATGTGGTGAGTGCTCACTGGGTCATTTCCTGTGACCCATTTTAGGCTGGATCCACCGGGTCAGCCGGGTCAATGCTTTAAAATCCAACTCAATGGGGATTTGAACACATGACCAGCAGCCTGAGAGGCTGGCATACTACCACTTCACTACTGCAGCTCCTTTATTTAATACTGACAACAAATATCTCGTGCATTTTATCTTTATTGGTGAAATATCTGATGGTAAAAAATACATTACAAATTTTAATGGTAAATGTCTTTGCATAATTGTTGCCTGATTATAAAATCATTGCTTACTGCATAAATGACAATACTGCTTCAAGACAAGGTATTTAACTTCACAAACACTGTTGTTAACATTGGCACTGCATTACACAACTTAACACTTGCCAATGCAGTAACTATACATGTGCCTTGCATAATTTCACATCACATAATATCACAACCCATGCCCTAACTCTAAAATCACCTTACATAACTTCACCTCACCTAACACAACCCATGCCCTAACTACAAAATTACATTACATAACACAACCCATGCCATATCTACAAAATTACTTTACATATCTACACCTCACATAACAACATAACAACCATAAATAACTTTACAATGCAAGCCACGTACAATAAGAAACACTACACGTTCGCAATTCCTCACACACTTTCATACCAAGCTTGCATGTTAAGAAACCTGTGAGCTAACACTGCTTCGAAAAGAATGAAGTTCTTGGCCTAATTACGAGGGCAAGTCAATAAGTAAGTCACACAGTTCTGGCAGATAAATATAGTTGGTGTTTTCTACGGGTGTCATTAGGTGACAGCAACATCGAACTTTATATTCAGGTGGCGCTAGGTGTCTCATGCGCATGCACAGCGCATAAACAAAATGGTGACTGTACTTACAGAGCGTACAACCAAAGAGCAACATGCTGTTGTGCATTTTTTATTGGCAAAAGTTATCATATTATTTTTCTACAGCCATTTACGACTTACTTTGACTTCCCCTCGTCGATAGTTATGAGTGTTACTAAGCGCAAAGCTGAAAACGTTTTGTAGAGAGCCTTTCACAATTATCTGGCGTGTGTACAGAATTCAAGATTGGCAAATCAGCCATGTGCAAATGACGACTGGCACCGCAGACAGCAGATCACATACTCCAAGACTGCCTAAATTACGACACATCTAGGCAAACCTTCAGTTCTAGAGAAACACTGTGCAGAATAAACTTTATGCTCCACTGAGTGAACTAAAAATCACTATGAAGTTTATATAAGAAACAACACTGCAGATACAGACAATAAATTTCAAGGGAATGAAAGAAGAAGAGGAAGGAATATGTACATTTGGCTTTCTAAACAGTACATTCACCAAAGAGCTTAAACAGTATCACATGAATACGGATATGTGTACTCCTTGTGTAAGCATAAAGTAAGTAAAGTACAGGAAGGCCCCGGTTAACGTCGAGGTTACGTTCTTAGAAAACGCAACTTTAAGTGAAACGATGTATAGCAAAACACTATTTCCCATAGAACTAAATTAAATACAGTGTATTATTGTAATGTTTATTTTGATGGCTTGTTGATATTTATTGGCTGATAGCAAGGGGTGTGTTGGAGGGCGAATGGTAGAATTATTGGGATGCAGAGGCATTAAAACCACGACTCACTCCAAAACTATCATCTAGTACTGCTCTCACCCGCTTTCTTAGCTAGATCTTCACAGAGAGACTTGGCTTTCTCTTGGATAGCCATCTTGCTCACAGCCATATTATGTTGGTCCTGGTCTTCAATCCAGACGGCCAATAGTGCTTCCATGTTCTCCATACGAATGATCTCTGGTACGAGTGATCTTAGAAGCACTTAAGGGGGTTACGTATTTAGCACCCTCTTTGATTTTGCACGTGCACTGGTTTTGTCCTTACCGTGGTTGGAGGTAAACCATGGACTTTACCGATATCAACAGTCCTGATCGCCAGCCTCAAAACGACGTAACACATCTAACTTCACCTCAAGAGTAACACTTTTCCTGGTTCTCTTACAACCAGACACACTATCAGCACTTACTGTACGCTTTGAATTCATAATTATGGGTGATTCACACAATAAAATCCTGGAAAAATGCACTGCAAAAAATGTAAAATGGCGACATTATGGCAACATAGCAACACAGGTGACAACGTTATAGCGGAACGTAGCAGACGTAAAATGAAGTTATGTCCCATTGTGTCAACGACATTATAAGAAAATGACGAAAACCGAAGCGACGTATAGCGGGGGCCTTCCTGTAAAGTAGAGTAGAGTAGAGTAGAGGACCCTTTCACGTGTCTTGAGGCCTATTTGGTTTATAATGCTATCCACCATATGTTTAGAAAATACAAAATATAAAGGCCTGCTTGCTCAATCAGTGACCCCACTGTGTACAGACTTGGGTTTTCATTTCACCTGCGACTGATTTTTAACAAATCTATTGTCTTGCCAGGGAACAGAGCCCACATTCCACATTGTGTGAGGTGGACGTACTAATTCCACCACCATATATAAACATAATGCCGTAGTATAAATATGATACCATATATAAATATAAAAATGTGCTGCAAAATCTCAAGTAATTTGCAATTCTAAAAAGGATTTATAATATGCCAATGCCAGCAGTATGATTTCTGCAAGCACTAATGTCTGTCTACTTTAGACACTTTGTTTGCCATTTTTTGTATAAGCATATATTTAATATATATTTTCATGCCAAATACTGTATAGTGTACTTTGATGCAGAGATAATGCTAGAGAAAGGGGTTTGTGTGACAAGGCACTTGATGTAAGGGATGATGATGATGTTATAATTGTGTCAGCTAATCAAGCACTTTAACTCTTTCAGTTCACATTAGTTGTTGCTTTAATCTAAACTTGTCCTATTTCTGAATATAATCTTTCTATCCCAGGCAGATTACATTAACTCACTGAATCCTACTTACCCAAGATGGCTAACCCAGTCCACAAAAGATAGGAAGAAGTCGGATGTTTTCGGCCAAAGGGCGCACATATTGCAGTTTTGTTGTAAACGTGCACAACGCAATGACATCCAAAAACAACAACAAAATATCGGACAAATGAAGAAGAGGAATCACATTTGTTACTTTAACCTCAGTTGTCCCAGACAATCATTACTATAACCTCAGTTGTCCCAGACAGTCATTACTTTAACCTCAGTTGTCTCAGACAGCTCACTTTTAACCCCTTTTCTCGACAACTAATACAATTTTAACATCAGTTAAACTTTAACCCAGTTGTCTCAGACAGCTAATACTTTAATTTGTCTCAGATAGCTAATACTTTAATCCCTGTTGTCCAGCTAACATTTTAATTTTTTTCAGACAGCAAAACTTTAATTTAATTGTTTAGACAGAAAACTTTAATTTAATTTGTCATAGACAGTTAACACTTTAACCCCAGTTGTCTCAGACAGCTAACACTTTAACCCCGATTGTCTCAGACAAGCTAACACTTTAATTTTTGTCTCAGAAAAGGTTCATAAAATGCCCCAAATTTTCTTTACATCATTCAACTGCACTGTGCTGTCTTTGATGCCCCCCCCTGGATTTTCATTTTGCACGCCCTGTCTCAGACAGCCCCCGGGTAACTTTAACCACTGTTAACCCAGACAGCTACCACTTTAACCACACAATATTAAACAATTGTAATGGGAAGGAAAATGCTAAAGATGCTTATAAATAATATAAATTACCTTATAAGGAATGCATCTTTCCTTGCTTATTTCCCTGTGTACATGGGAATCTTAAAATGTTGGCTAAGGATTGGTTATAGCACTTATAAACAAAACAATTATTTGCATAATTTATATATATATACACACACACACACATATCCAAGCTAAACAATTATAGAAAATGTATACAACTCTATTATGGCTTACTATTTTGTTATGAAATATATTACTTATTCTGTAACAAACAACAATTGATCCCAACATGTTCAATTAAGATTAGTGTTTGTATGAATACAAAATGTACAACATTCACACAACCTTATAGATATAACCAGCTTTCACTAACACAAAATTATAATGAGGTTTAACGAAGAGATAATCAATTTCATTGCACTGAGTTTTACCCCATATGGCTCAGTCTCTTTCCACAGAGAAGCCTTTTGAAAGCTTCACACGGAGCATGAACACTATAGCTCCAGCAACGTCTGCAAAGTCACAGAAAATTTAACTTGTAAACAGAAGGACAGGGTTCGGAAATTAACCTACTGCCTAACCACCTCGTCATGGAGACTTCCATAAATAATAATTTACTTTAGATCCTGACTCCTGATAATGGTTAATGAATATTAATGAATGAAGAATCACCATGGCAAAGGTAGCCTTTTGCAAGCTGGACAACAGACAATAAAACAGGCTTCAACTGCAGTGAGAATAAGAGTTATATAGAACCCATATTGTTCTAAGCATGCAAAATTTGGACTATGAGAGGGTAAGCCGAGGGAAATCTAATGGCAGTGGAATTGTGGTTTCTGAGCAGTCAAGGTATTTCTGGGCACATTATGAGGAGAAATGGGCTTGAAACTTAGTGACAACTGGCAAACTTAATGAGAAAAGAGCAAGGGCACTGGCAAAGAGACAAGTACCTGGCTGGCTTGGCCACATGGAATAATCGGGACAAAACCACAGATCTGACCCTAGGACTCTGGTGATCCTGTGAGATGGCAATCTATAACCGTCCATGCATATCGATATGGTACATGGTGATGATGTTGATGATGATATTATTAATCACAAACATCTAATCCACCATCACTTGATACACTTGTAAAAATACAAGCAATTATCTGGTAAAACAGATATGTGTAGCTACAAATAATAATCAATACAAATATATCAATAATTATAACCATGGATATTGAAATACACATTTAGGAAGCAGAGATATGTGAAGCACATACAATAATCAATACAAATGTCTCAATAATATAACAATCCCATCCCATGTGCCATGCCAATAAGGGTGGGTGGTCTTGATTCACTATTTCACTGGATCACCAGAGTCGTTGATGAGCTCAATGTTATTGTCCCAACCATACCACGCGGCCAAGCCAACCAGGTATTTACTTCTCTGTCTTCTCCTTGATCTCTTCTCCTTGATCTTGCCAGTTGTCACCAAGTTCTCCAATTTATTTCTTCTCATAACATGTCCAAATAATGTTGACTGTCTATGTCTAATTTCTCTAATCAGTTTATGATTTTCATTTGTTTCTTGTAGAATTGGTCATTGATTTGTTCTGTCTGTCTGTATTCTTTGCATTCTCCTCAGAAACCATATTTCCAGTCATCACATGCTTTTCAGCATGTCTGCTCATTGTCCACGCTTCACATCCACACAAAAGTACAGACTATATGTAGCACCTCAACACTCTTTTTTTCTCATAGCAAATGATATCTTTTTATTGATCAGTATATTTTTCATCTTTCAAAAGGCTACCTTTGCCATGGTGATTCTTGTTCTAATCTCTTCAAAGCATCTCCCATCAGATATGACTGTTCCAAGATAATTGTACCGATTCACTTGTTTAAGAATATTCCCATTTACTTGTATATTACATTGTGGTATTTCGTTCTTCCTAGTGACGACCATAACCGGTGTCTTCTTACAATTTAATTCTAACCCTAGTTGTTCACTATGTGCATACTGTAATACTCTTTAGGAAGCAGAGTAACCCGGTAATCTTCATTCATCCCAAACTGGAAAAGTATCGCCAGGCTAAGAAGAACCAAAGTGGTAGAGTAGTTAGTGCACTTGCTTGCCAAGACAGTGGTCCAGGGTCAATTCCCAGCAGAATCAGGGTCAATTCCCAGAAGAGGCAGGGTCAATTCTCAGCAGAAGCAGGGTCAATTCTCAGAAGAGGCAGGGTTATTTTGTTCTGACCAGCACTGCTCTGTGGGTTAACCCAAGCCTCGTACAAATGAACACCAATTGTCTGGGGATTGTCTGGGAAGGAAAGACAATGAGAACAGGAACTGATCATCCCACCTCAAGTGTCATGGCCTAAGATGGCAGACGATATGAAAATCCTTGGCATAGATCCAGACATGTGGGAAAGAGTTGCAGCAGACAGGTGTTCCTGGAGAAGAGATGTACAAAACGGACTGGTGCTCTCTGAGCGCAAACTGATCCAACAAACTGAGGATATGAGGCACAGACATAAAATGCAGTCACTTACTGCGGGACCTGCCTCATCCTACAGATGCGGAAAATATGACAGATTGTAACTCCCGCATTGGACTATAGTCACTAGCGGCACAACTCTATAGTCCTACAGGACTAAAAGAGACCTACTACTACTACTACTACTACTACTACTACTACTACTACTACTACTACTACTACTACTACTACTACTACTACTACTACTACTACTACTAAGGTGGCAGTATCTGCTATGGGCAACTTTTTTTTTTAAATGGCTATGAGTGAGTGCTTGTATAGATTGTTATTTACACACAAAAAAGCAGCCTGGGGGTTTTAGAATGTTGAGAACATATGGGGCAGAGAAGAAAAATAAACACTGTAGAACTGAGAGCTGCGAGTATTACAAGATCACTCACCAAAATATAAGGACAAGAAATAGCACCATGGTTCTCATAATTTTATATTAAATCAGCATAGGTCAAATAACAGACATATCAGACCATAATGCTGTATTCAGTATATTAACAAACATTTAAAGAAGAGATATGATTGGTCGGTTCCAATGTTGTACACTATTTCATGTATTAAATGTCACCTGGTCTTTTGCTTTGTTCATTCAGTATGCAAGAAAAAACCTGAATAGTTTTAACACTTCTGAATCTCTTATATCTGACAGTGTCAAATATCTGGCAGTACTTCAAATTTAACACTGAATTCAAGGTGGCAAAGTGGTTAGTGTACTGACCTGTCGATATGGTGGTTTAGGTTCAATGAAAGTGCTGAGATGTTCTACAGAACCTGTTCTGCTGTATGGCAATATCTTGGAATGTGAAGGAACAAATTAGGAAGAGTTTGTAGGCAATGCAGATATAGTTTCTGAAGCATATGTTGCAAATACCTTGGACTGCCAGGGCAACTAACAATGAGTCTCTGGAAAAGGCTAATAAAAACTGAACATTATATAAGAGAAAATAGAAAATATAATGAGATAAAGAGTGTTCTTTGGTCATATAATGAGAAGAGAGACATTGGAAAACATCGCAACAACTGGAAGTATCAGTGGTAGAAAAGGCAAATGCAGACCAAAAGGAATGTTGCTGGATGGACTGAGACTGGCATGGAGGAATATCATCAATAGAATTGATTCACAACACCAGGGACTGACATCTGGTGGAGATGCATGAATGCCTACAAAAGTTTGCAGGACACATGATGTCTATAACCATCCTTTTCTAAACTAAAATGTACGCACCCATGTGAGAGTGTTTGTCTTAGCATATATACACACATGCAGTCATGTGTTGTTAGACCAAGGCTAGTGCTGTGCCTCGAGGAAGGACTAGATGCCGGGGCATCAATGGCTGTATATGACAATGCTACAACTCAGATGTGGGAACGCACTGAACGTCATAACTGTTTAAAAACATTGCCATGAGTCAGATTACTTAAGACCTGGTTAACAGCAACATAGATTGTTGAAACAGTAATAGTGATAAATAATTACGGAGAGTGATAAGGGAAAAGACACCGGTAACGGGCTAAAGATAGTGGCCAATAGAATTGCGAGGAGGAGGCCACGTGATTAGGAGGGTCGAGCAGGGGAACGGACAAAGGGAGTGAGTCGGAGTTGGGAAGCCATGACAGACAGATCACGAAAGCAGAGAAGTGTGTCGGCTGAGAACTGAATATCCCTGGTGGCGATGAAACGCCGAGAATCGTCGACGGCAAGTAAATGAGTGTACGCTAGATATTTCAAGCGTGTCCCGATTGATGAGAATAGTGTTGCCGCGACCAGGCGGGTGGACATGTTACAGCACGGAGTCGAGTCGTGTGCCGTGGGCAGAGGTTGCCGGCCTGTGAATGTAGGCGCCATGCGACGATGTGTAACAGGACTGTAAGTAGGGTAGAAGAGTGTATGTGTAGACCATTGTAGTTGATTAGATAGCCTGGATAGCAGGACGTACTACAATCAGTGTGTAAACAAATGGCGTGGGTGTACATGTACTTTTGAATATCCCAGTGATTGTGTTGCATAGAAACAATACATGATGCCATTCTATCACTCGGTGGTGACGAGTTGTGTTCACGGTGTATCAGTGTGTAATTCATAAAGAGTGTCAACGTAGCCGCATCTCAATACCCCTAGTTACGTCAGAAAGGGCTCGTTGGCAACGTGGGGGCATTCGTCCTTCGAAAGAACTCGGCGAAATTGAGGCAATGGTTAGTATGGTAGTGAACAAGTATGTATGTATTGTCAGCTACAGATTTTTCAATTAACAATAAACAGTTAAGGCTATGTACACCAACAAGATAATAGCACACGCGCATGGATTATAGATAACAGAAAACCATGGCTAGGTGTGGAACATAGGACGCTTGAGCTTATGTACAAGAAAGTAACCCGCAGTAAGCGAGGTTCAACAGCTCAGGAAAGTAATCGGTTGTATTAAACATTGAAGAGCATAAGTAAGAATATGGGGCAACTTGAGTCAGGTGATGGTTTCAAAGTGAGGTATCGTCATTGAAGTTAGCATTCATGGTGCAAAGTACAATGGAGCAGTCAGCGCCAATTCTGCTAAAGCTAAGAAGATGAGTAGCAGCAATACAAACAACAGAACATACGTCGATACTCAACGTTATAATTTCTGATTAACTTGGCGTTGTGCATGAGCGACAACACTTTAATATTAGGAAATCCCGGAAAAAAGAAATACAGAAACATTATGGCATCTTGCCACAAGATTTACAGTGTGAAGCCGTATTCAGGGGGCTGCATGCATTAGAATGCTGGCATAGACTAATTATGTCAAAACTAGTATCTGTTCCAGAAATGTGTTCCATGACAGTTATTAGTACACTATGAGGTATCTACACCATTGATGTGGAGCTGCACCTGACGACCAAGTTTATCCTTGTCGACCTGTGAGTGAAACGTGGACGGCCACGCTGATTTGGATCAAGCCCGGAAGCAAGCGGAAGTGAACCGAGCATCAGGATCAAGCCACTGGAAACATCGCTGGATATATACAGGGCAAGTTAATTCCAATTAATTTTCTATGTGTACTGCTCAATTACAGAGAGCTATTAGACACCTTTGTATGGTATTGTGCAATCAGCCTGATGAATTAGATTGTGCTTCCACAGGGATGATGGTGGTTAGTTAATCTTTTTCTGTTACAGGTTACCAAAACAAGATCAGCAACACTTGAGGGGTCTGCGTGTACAGATAATAATAGGTATACCACGCAGTAGTGACATCATATAACCATGCCTACATGGTCGGACTTCATAGATTTAGGTGTGAGGTGTGGGTTGACAGTGACAGAGCTCAAGACAGAACTGCAGAAACGGAACAATAACCAAGGTAACGACCAGCAGAGTAGACCCAAGAGTAAAGATCACCGAGCAGATTTCATAGCTTTAGGTGGAAGATGTGGGTTGACAGTGAAAGAGCTTAGGACAGAACTTCAGAAACGTAAGGAGAACCAAGGTAAAGACCAACAGAATAGACCCAAGAGTAGAGATCACCGAACTACTCAATATAGACCGGCTCTACAGAGACCAGCTAAGGTAACTCGATTAGAACCAGTAAGTGAATGGGCATATGGTGGTCGCCAACAAGAGTCTCATAAAATAGGCGACAGAAACCCTAAGCACGACTCGGACATCAGAAACCGTCCTTCCAATAGAGTCGATAGGTACACAGACTACATAAGCAGTCGAAAATGTTGGGTCTGTAACAGCTTGGACCACGTAGCCAGAGAGTGTGGACTGAGACGAGTGACTAAACAAGAACATGACCAAAAGACAAACTTAGGATACATAGCAACAGACAGACATAAAAGACAACGGATCGGTAACCCTGCGTGTAGTCAAATAGTGCCTACACGGAAGTCGAATGCTAGCAGTATTCATAGCGGGACTGTAAAATCCCACAAAGCACTCGTGAACGGGAAGTTGACCACCTGCGTTAGGAATACAGGGTCGTCAATAGCTGGTGTAGATCACAGCCTGGTAAGGAGTAGCGACTACACGGGAGAGAGCGTGACGTGCAGTACCTTTGGTGGTACAAAAGAAAAGTATGCTATAGCATGGGTGCATATATCCTGCCCGTACTATGAAGGGAGAATACGAGTAGCAGTGTTACCTAGTCCACTTGCAGGACTAATGATAGGTAACATACCTGGAGTGACAGAGTGTACAGAAGATGAAGCCCAAAGATGGAATGGTAAAATGACACGGGAGAATACAGACTCCAGACAGCATATTAAGAAAGACAAGAAAGAAGATAACGTGGTCATACCTCGGGCTGACCAGACAGACACTAGACGGGTACCAGACATTCAAACCGAAGACCGTGCAAAGCAACAAAGAGACGACAAGACACTGCGAACTTGTTTTCAGCGGGCAAACTGCCCACCGAAACAATCGAAATTAGGCAAGTGGTCATTTGTAATGAGGAATGAAATTCTCATGAGAGAATACACGAAAGATACAACAGGTATCTTACAAAGGGTACTGCCAGTGAGAGAGCGCAGTAACGCTCTGGAACGGGCACACATCGCCCCGAGTGCAGACCATATGAGTTTGGCCAAGACTAGAAAGAGATTATTATCTGGGTTCTACTGGCCAGGCTGTGAGAAGGACATCAGAAGCCATGTCCGATCATGTAAATTGTGCAAACGAACAGATGTAAGAGCCTCAGACATACAGATAGAGAAAAGCAACAAACAACAGATAGAAAATACTTGTGAGGAAAACTGTCAACAAGATGACAGGCAATCAGTAACTAACCACAGAGAAAAAGGTACTGACAAAGAGACAGATAGACCACTGACACATGAACAGCCAACAGTCACACCAACAAGGGATGACTTAATAGAAGAGCAATCTTGCGATACATTGGCAAAGTTCATCAGACTGTTGGTAACATTCAACATGTGGATGACTACTATTGTTATAGAAAACCAGACACTGCATCACATGTTGAAAACAGTAACTGCAAGAATAAAACATATACTTGAAAAACAAGATTGTACGTCGGAATACACAGAAAGCTTAATACTAACATCTGACAGTACGCCACCATTCAAGACACATCAGATGCTCGTTACAACATATACTGACTTGTTGCAGCAGACAGTGGAAAAAACAATAACATCAAACAGAAATTTTAGGTTTAAAAATAGTAACACATCATCAGTGCCACTGACAAGATAACATCACATATACCAACGTGAAACACTCTTATCTTGTGATATGTATATTGTAGATACTGTATAGAGTGTATAAAGGATATATGTATATGATTTGGTGTAGATATAATTGTTTGTAGTAGAATTAATGCATTGATAAGTATAATGTTGATTGCAGTGACATGATGATACGGTAAAGTCATCAGAGGTAAAAACAATAAAGATGTGTAATGGTGCAGTTAAAATATATAGATGAAGTCTGTGAATGCTAGCAATAACATGGCCTAAGAAACGTTACACCGACTATATGACAAAATGATCTAGGCAGATTAGGGACCAAATCCCGATAGTACAATGGGGCATACGGTAAGACTATCATCTAGGAAACCATGCGTTCATACAAGGTGACTGGTCCAGTGGTTAGCACGTTGTGGTACTGACCATGATAACATGTGAATGTAGGAAATGTGATATGATTGCGGTAACATAATATGCAATTGTGAATGTAAATATGCATATGTATGTATGGATATATATACACCCAAGGCTGTTATTGATTTCAGATAGTTAAGTGGTGTAAATGACTGAGCAGAAGAGATAGTGTCAAAGGTACCTCAAAGATGCTACCTCATTAGCTGACTGAAGAGGCTGAGACAGACAGACACAAGTGAAGATTGGGAATATGATGGGTAGAAGATACAGTCAGCGAAGACAGATACCAGCCAGAACCAACCAATGGAGTAATAGTTAATAACATTCACTATCATTCAATAAACAAAACTCATAATACACATAGATAGAGATAAATATCATTTTAATGGCTGTAATTACATACATAGACATCAGTACATTCTTATGATCATGATCATCATACCATGTATATTTGTAATCAATATGCATGTAATGGTAATAGTAATTGTAACAATATTGATTGTACTATTACCTGATTGTAACACAACGTATAAAATGAATGTCGGTAGAAACTGATAAATGATCGCAAAGGAAAAAAAGAAGAATCAACATCTACTAGAGCAGGAAGGTTGACAGTGGGTCTAAACCACGATACATCACAGATGACACCCATAACATAAAAGGAAAAGAAGAAGAAGGTAAATGAGACATTACTATCATTAATACATATTGTCACAAAGATGATAATGATGGGCGAGTGAAAGTTTGAACAGTGCTTGCAATATTACATGTGAGTCCAATTGTATATATTATTCAGGTTTTGTGACAATATTGTATATTGGAGAGACAAACATGTACAATAGGTAGGAGAAATTTAGCTGATGGGGGTAACATATACATAACATAAGAATAGGTTGAGTGACAGTGAAGTGAGAGAAAGGGGACGAGAAGACTGAGAGTAGGAATTTGTGCGAATGAGAATCAATTTGAACACAACTGGGATACTTGCACACCGGTATACAGGAAGCGTACAGGCATAGACGGAACATTTGAGGTTCGAGTATGCGTGTTGTATGACAGAGTACAGAATAAAAAATTAAACACTATAAAAAAAAAAAAAATAAAAAAAAAAAAAAAAAAAAAAAAAAAGAGAGAGAGAGAAAGACAAACGATGAAAGGATGAAGAGAGGAAATGAGAGAGAGAGAACAGAGTGCAAGTGAAATTGAAGGAAAGGATACAAGGATAGTGTAGTAGGATTATTAGCAGTACCATTGATAATAGTACCAAGTGGTAGTACTTTGTACATATAATATGTTAACATGTAGTACTTTGGCATGGTAGTAGATGTATATCAAGGTATATAAGGGTCATGGTATTAGGAACACGACAAGGAAAAAGTTAGTAGCAAGAACACCAGGGATAAACAGAAGGCAAATAAAGGGAAGAGATAGCCACAGAGCACAAGTAACTAATGGCAGCCAACCACGCACACACGTTGACAAGACATATACAAGAGTCATAGGTACTCGCACCAAAGAGATCCACAGTCGTAGCATAGTCTACTCAGGAGCAAAATAGAGCTTCAACAAAATATGGGTTAAATTGATATGTCTGCAATACACACGTTCCTGCACCCAGGGCTTAAGGGCTGGGGAGGGTGTCAGTTGCTTGTACCGAGGTATAAATGAGGAACCTTATGGGAATGTCCGGGGTGGGACATTGGGACTCATAGTAGGTTGGTCCTCAACTTGCCGAAAAACAAAGGGGGTTGAGGCCACACGAGGTCTATTTGGGAATAGACGGATATTCGTGTCCGACATTATAATTTGTGTGAAGGTATGGCAGAATATCAACGTAACACAGAGTGAAGTTAAAGGGAACTGAGAAGCAAGCTCAAAGGCATGAGGCAGTAGACAGATATGTGCGACCAGGGGACAGGCATGTGCGACCAAGCTGACTCATGTCAAGTGTAGAGATAAGGAAGAACCCAAAAATGTAGAACATTTTTGAAATTGCGGGGGGCATATGCCATGAGTCAGATTACTTAAGACCTGGTTAACAGCAACATAGATTGTTGAAACAGTAATAGTGATAAATAATTACGGAGAGTGATAAGGGAAAAGACACCGGTAACGGGCTAAAGATAGTGGCCAATAGAATTGCGAGGAGGAGGCCACGTGATTAGGAGGGTCGAGCAGGGGAACGGACAAAGGGAGTGAGTCGGAGTTGGGAAGCCATGACAGACAGATCACGAAAGCAGAGAAGTGTGTCGGCTGAGAACTGAATATCCCTGGTGGCGATGAAACGCCGAGAATCGTCGACGGCAAGTAAATGAGTGTACGCTAGATATTTCAAGCGTGTCCCGATTGATGAGAATAGTGTTGCCGCGACCAGGCGGGTGGACATGTTACAGCACGGAGTCGAGTCGTGTGCCGTGGGCAGAGGTTGCCGGCCTGTGAATGTAGGCGCCATGCGACGATGTGTAACAGGACTGTAAGTAGGGTAGAAGAGTGTATGTGTAGACCATTGTAGTTGATTAGATAGCCTGGATAGCAGGACGTACTACAATCAGTGTGTAAACAAATGGCGTGGGTGTACATGTACTTTTGAATATCCCAGTGATTGTGTTGCATAGAAACAATACATGATGCCATTCTATCACTCGGTGGTGACGAGTTGTGTTCACGGTGTATCAGTGTGTAATTCATAAAGAGTGTCAACGTAGCCGCATCTCAATACCCCTAGTTACGTCAGAAAGGGCTCGTTGGCAAACATCAAGGTTTTAACCAAAAACAAAACATAATGTACAGATTCTGTTCAATCCCACAGTGTGCATAGGCACATCTAAATTTTTCTCAGACTTCTGAACTGTTTCTGACAGTGCCAAGAATCTGGCAGTACTGCAAATTTGATGTTGCAATTATTAAAGATACAACCTGAAGCAAGATTTCGGGAAAACACAACTTCACAATAAAGCACAATACATTATTTGGACACAAAACATGGAATGTAAATACATATGGCTTGTCTTCTACTCTAAAGTCTAGATGAAAATAAGTCTACACAATGTAAACAATTCAACATAAATGCCCAGTGTCTTGATTTGCAAAAAGATTGTCAATATGGCACTCGGGAGACTCAAACCTAAAAATTCACTGTAGTAATTGTGTGTGCTTCCAGTTGACCACAGAGATGATTGAAATATCAATACACTGGTTAAAAAAAAGTCTCAGCAAACATGTGATATTTACAATACAATCCACCGGAGATCCTCACATATAACAATATAATAAACTGTACAAGCCGAACAATGCTCACGGTAAACAGAATACATGGCCAGGACACAGCCCAACAAACATATTGAGGGTTACCCCATAATGCTCCATTCCTGTGCCAGTGAATATCACACAAAATACTCCTCACTGTCCCATGTGACAAAGTGTAATCGAAGACTGTCCTGACAAACCAACAGCATGCACAGGCATGCATGCATAAGCCGCTGCCAGAATGCCAGGAGGGAAGTGTACCAGGGAAGCAGAGAAGAGGAAGACTATAATGTTGATGGATTCAAGATATGATAGATAATGTACCACCAAACCCGACACCCCACATTGTGCCAACGGCTTCGGGCGGAAGAGCGCAATTGGGAGGGTACAAGCCTTACCCTGGTGCGAGGAAATGCAAGCTAAAGACAAAATTGTCATGGCAGGGCAGACCAGGCCCTAAGACTTGGTTGGCGACTGGTCTAGGATCGAAGCTCCGACAGGCGGACAGTTAGAGCATTGCTTTGCTGATCCGGCAGCTTC
The DNA here is from genome assembly GCA_014155875.1 of Cepaea nemoralis. NCBI lineage: Eukaryota > Metazoa > Mollusca > Gastropoda > Stylommatophora > Helicidae > Cepaea > Cepaea nemoralis. The sequence continues at coordinate 123,942 of JACEFZ010011779.1, read as the reverse complement.
TGCAGCTTGTCTTGTTCCAGATGTAGGGGTGTTACCTTTCCTCTGGAGTGAACTAGGCGGGCCGAGAGAGGGATCATGCTGCATGGGCAACACATGATCTCTATATTTTAGCCCAGGCTTTGTGCTATGGAGACGCCTTATCAGTCACACTCGCTACCGCCATAGTTAAGTTATTATGCCTTTTTAAAGCACAAACTATCGTCTGTCAAGACGGCAAGGTGCCAATGGATGGATGGAGATAATGTACCTATGACAGCAACAAAGGTAGGACATACGATTTTGATATAGAGAAATTGTGAAAGATTGTTATGTGGACAAAGTTCTGTACAGTAGAAGCCACTAGATGTTGATGATGATCCATTTGCAATATATAAAATAATATAAACTGACATTCTCAAAGCAACCATGTTCTTATCTTCATTGCTATGTACATAATGGTATTGTAGTTTTAACTGTAATATTTATTTTGCTACTCAATAATAGCCAGTCTCTCTGGCCAAGGGGTTACACGACTTTCTCCGTAATCCCGTTTATCCACGCAGGGTAACGCAGCGTGTGAGAATTGGAAGCAGTTCTACCCGCGTTAGTGACTTGCGGGATAATTGAGCCGGTCGCTCAGAAAGCAATGGCAAACTACTGAGCGTTTTCTTGCCAAGAAATCAACAATCAGCTGAAAGATGCTGATGTTGACAGCGATGTCCTGTAAAGGATATGTGAATTTTTAAAAAAAACCAAAAAAAACTCAATTATAAGTTAAAAAATAAAAGTGTCAAAAAGGTGACTAATATCCAAAAATAACACTGTATAAAAATGAAACTATTGTCTATATAGTTATATAACGACTTCTAAGCCAAATGGAATTATATGATGGCCCAATGGCACTAATGACTTCAACTGCTATATTAATTGCTTACTGTCTCACATCAGTCAAATGAAACAATAAGGAGTCCTGAATATCTTGTGCTAATTATCGACTGCTTCAACATTTGTAACCACTGCTTTATGAGCCAAATGAAATTATATACAGGTCTTGATGTCTTAATCTATTAACTGTTGGCTGGACCACAATAGCCAATCAGGCAAAATGAAGTGAATGTCTTATAACTGTACTAATGTTGACTGGCATAATTTTTCTCACTGATGAGCCAAATTAAATTTTATGAAGGTCTTAAGATTATGAGTAATGGTTGATTCATTACTGTATTATCAGTCCAAGGGGTATACACAAACCTTATATCTCATTGTGGCATTGTCAGTAAAACTGAAATACAAGAGTTCTTCAACATCTACCGGTGGTGTGGCAAAGGAGTTACAAATGCAATTCGTAATCATGCATACCACATTTAAAACACAGCTGCGGGTTATTTGGAAACAGACCACCTTGTGTTGGTTTCCATATAATGGTATTAGTGCTGGTCGTTCAGAAAGCAATGGCAAACTACTGAACGTAAACTTGACCGAAAAATCACAAGCAGCCAAAAAACACTAGGGTTGACTGTCATGTCCTGTAAATGATATGCAACTAACTTCAACATCCTATAAGGTGACTTCTTATTGGCTGGCTCATCATTCACGGCAAGTGTGTGTGGGTAGGTGCAGGATGTGTGGGGTGGTGGGGAGATGTGTGTGTGGGTGGGGATGTGTGGGTGGGGGATGTGTGCTTGGCTGGGTGGTTTGTGGGTGGGTGAGTGTGTGTGGGTGTGTGTGGGTTATGGGATGGGTGGGGAGATGTGTGTGGGTGAGGGATGTGTGTCGGTGGGAGCATGTATGTGTGCCTGGGTGTGTGTGTGGGTGGGGGTATGTATGTACACCTGGGTGTGTGTGTGGGTGGGGGTATGTATGTGTGCCTGGGTGTGTGTGTGTGGGTATGTATGTGTGCCTGGGTGTGTGTGTGGGTGGGGGTATGTATGTGTTCCTGGGTGTGTGTGTGGGTGGGGGTATGTATGTGTGCCTGGGTGTGTGTGTGTGGGTGGGTAGGGGATTTGTGTGGGGGATGTGTGGTGGGTAGGGGTGTGTCTCATGACATGGTAATATGCATTGTTTATGTTTACAACATTCCATTTGACAATGTTTTTTTCCTATGTGAATATACCATGTACTATTGATGAATGAAAGATGAGTGACTGGAAGGGCCGAATGTTAGACGGGCCTGTGTGCCCAATTTGTTACCCTTTGCAAATAAAGTTTGTTTGTTCGTTCGTTCGTTCGTTATCTCATTGCATTGTTATCAAGTGAAATACACACAGGCTCTAGTGTCTTATATGGCAGTAACCACCGCTGACCGTCTTTCTGGCTCCTCTACATTTGTTCTGTAACTGTACAAGATTTTACTACTCCTTCCAGACTGTGGCGACACATCAGTGCACATGCTGCTGTAGACAAGATATCGATCACAAGGGAGACACAACTTGATGTTTCCAGTGGGGTGAAAAACCAGATAATACAGCAGCTGGAACACAATGTGAACAGCAAACAGCACAAACACAGCAGCGAACCCCCATAGGTGAAACCAGGCTCCTAGATCGCGGGTGAATCGGAACCAGAACGCCAGCATGATGAAATTTTCCACATACATTATACAATAAAAAATAACATACCGAAACCGAGTGTGGCCCTCACGTAGGTTTAAAAAACAGAATATCATAACATACCCACAGAGTAAGTTAAAGGCTACCTCCCAACACCTGGCCCCATAGAATGAAGTCTTCTGTCCAATCAGCCAGATGAACATAATCAACCAATGCAAGCCCAGCACCAGGAAAACCCACTGCTTAAATACGGTGGCAAACATGGCGATGCACAGGATCCTGCCTCCAACCTCGCTGGCTCTCCAGACGAAGTAAAATGGAATGCTACTCAGGGACACTTTAGCTTTCTGTATGTTGTTAATCCTCAGTGACTTGTTGTATGATGTCAGGGAGATGGCAAGGCTGCTCCATGACGTCAGCAAGGACAGTGCGATTAATGATGCTGCAAACACACATTTCAAAGTGTCAATTAATTGAGTAAAGTGTTTTATATCGATTCATTGAGTAAAGTGTTTTATATCAATTCACTGAATAAAGTGTTTTATATAAATTCATTGAGTAAACTGTTTTATATAAATTCATTGAATAAAGTGTTTAATATAAATTCATTGCGTAAAGTGTTTTATATCAGTTCATTGAGTAAAGTGTTTTATATCAGTTCATTGAGTAAGTGTTTAATATAAATTCATTGTGTAAAGTGTTTTATATCAGTTCATTGAGTAAAGTGTTTAATATAAATTCATTGTGTAAAGTGTTTTATATCAGTTCATTGAGTAAAATGTTTTATATAAATTCATTGAGTAAACTGTTTTATATAAATTCATTGAGTAAAGTGTTTTATATCGATTCACTGATTAAAGTGTTTTATATCAATTAATTGAGTAAAGTGTTTTCCCGGGTTTGATCCCTCGGTAAGATGTGGGATTTTTTTCTGTCAGGGGCAAAAAGAAACTCCTAACCTGCACAGTTCGCAGCGACTGCACTAGCCAGGCGGCCTTAATTCCTCAGGCTCAAAGACCCGTCTGCCAAACACCACAAGGTACTATGTTGGCAGTAAATTACAGTTTTTGACAGTGTATTTATAGATAAAATGTGACCTCCCATGTGGAAAGAAAGATGATATATCACCATACTAAAGTCATTGTTTTATTTGTTTTGTTTCATGGCATCTTCAGCAATTTTAATGCTCAGTAAACGGGTATTTACATATAATACTTTGTTCATTTAATTGTGTAACTATGTTTGCTTCAAACCTTCATTTTGTTTGGCATTGAGTCAGTTCAGGTAGTTTTAAATATTATTTTAATGATTCTTCTTATTCTGCCATGATGGAGTATTGAAAGCAGAATATTGCTGTTATTGTTATTGTTATTATGAGTTATTCGCTCCTACATTTTCCTTCTTCATGCCTCTTTCAGTGGGAAGTGTTTCATATTTAGTTGTGCATTTAAAACATCAGTATGTCAGACTTCGGCATGCATTTGTGCAAGGCTCACTTCCTCTAGACAGTTTCCATCCAAAATAACTGGCTCTACAATTTTGTCAGGGCAGTGGCCTTACAGCCTACTCTGAGATTTCCAACTGCCTTGAAAATTTTAATGTGAACAATGTACAGTCCTAGTCTCATTTTGTGGGCACTGAAGATATGTCTGTGGGAAGGGGTCATCCCAGTCTCATTCTGTGGCTACTCAAGATATGTCTGTGGGAAGGGGTCATCCCAGTCTCATTCTGTGGCTACTCAAGATATTTCTGTGGAAAGTGGTCATCCCAGTCTCATTCTGTGGCTACTCAAGATATGTCTGTGGGAAGGGGTCATCCCAGTCTCATTCTGTGGCTACTCAAGATATGTCTGTGGAAAGTGGTCATCCCAGTCTCATTCTGTGGCTACTCAAGATATGTCTGTGGGAAGGGGTCATCCCAGTCTCATTCTGTGGCTACTCAAGATATGTCTGTGGGAAGGGGTCATCCCAGTCTCATTCTGTGGCTACTCAAGATATGTCTGTGGGAAGGGGTCATCCCAGTCTCATTCTGTGGCTACTCAAGATATGTCTGTGGGAAAGTGGTCATCCCAGTCTCATTCTGTGGCTACTCAAGATATGTCTGTGGAAAGTGGTCATCCCAGTCTCGTTCTGTGGCTACTCAAGATATGTCTGTGGGAAGAGGTCATCCAGTCTCATTCTGTGGCTGCTCAAGATATGTCTGTGGGAAGGGGTCATCCCAGTCTCATTCTGTGGCTACTCAAGATATGTCTGTGGGAAGGGGTCATCCCAGTCTCATTCTGTGGCTACTCAAGATATGTCTGTGGGAAGGGGTCATCCCAGTCTCATTCTGTGGCTACTCAAGATATGTCTGTGGGGAGGGGTATTCCCAGTCTCATTCTGTGGCTACTCTAGATATGTCTGTGGGAAGAGGTCATCCCAGTCTCATTCTGTGGCTACTCTAGATATGTCTGTGGGAAGGGGTCATCCAAGTCTCATTCTGTGATACTGAAGATATATCTGTGGGAAGGAAAGGCAGTAAGAAACTGGTCCTACAGCAGTAAGAAACTGGTCCTACAGCAGTAAGAAACTGGTCTCTCCCACAGCAGTAAGAAACTGGTCATACAGGAGTAAGAAATTGGTCCTGCAGCAGTAAGAAACTGGTGCTACAGCAGTAAGAAACTGGTCCTACAGCAGTAAGAAACCAGTCTCTCCGACAGCAGTAAGAAACTGGTCCTACAGCATAAGAAACTGGTCCTACAGCGGTAAGAAACTGGTCCTACAGCGGTAAGAAACTGGTGCTACAGCAGTAAGAAACTGGTGCTACAGCAGTAAGAAACTGGTCCTACAGCAGTAAGAAACCAGTCTCTCCTACAGCAGTAAGAAACTGGTCCTACAGCATAAGAAACTGGTCCTACAGCAGTAAGAAACTGGTCCTACAGCAGTAAGAAACTGGTCCTACAACAGTAAGAAACTGGTCCTACAGCATAAGAAACTGGTCCTACAACAGTAAGAAACTGGTCCTACAGCAGTAAGAAACTGGTCCTACAGTAGCAAGAAACTGATCTCTCCTACAGGAGAAAGAAACTGGTCCTACAGCAGTAAGAAACTGGTCCTACAGCAGTAAGAAACTGGTCCTACAGCAGTAAGAAACTGGTCCAACAGCAGTAAGAAACTGGTCCTACAACAGTCAGAAACTGGTCCTACAGCATAAGAAACTGGTCCTACAGCATAAGAAACTGGTCCTACAGCAGTAAGAAACTGGTCCTACAGAAGTAAGAAATTGGTGCTACAGCAGTAAGAAACTGGTCCTACAGTAGCAAGAAACTGGTCTCTCCCACAGCAGTAAGAAACTGGTCCTACAGCAGTAAGAAACTGGTCCTACAGCAGTAAGAAACTGGTCCTACAGCAGTAGAAACTGGTCCTACAGCAGTAAGAAACTGGTCCTACAGCAGTAAGAAACTGGTCCTACAGCAGTAAGAAACTGGTCCTGCAGCAGTAAGAAACCAGTCTCTCCTACAGCAGTAAGAAACTGGTGCTACAGCAGTAAGAAACTGGTCCTACAGCAGTAAGAAACCAGTCTCTCCTACAGCAGTAAGAAACTGGTCCTACAGCATAAGAAACTGGTCCTACAGCAGTAAGAAACTGGTCCTACAGCAGTAAGAAACTGGTCCTACAACAGTAAGAAACTGGTCCTACAGCATAAGAAACTGGTCCTACAACAGTAAGAAACAGGTCCTACAGCAGTAGAAACTGGTCCTACAGTAGCAAGAAACTGATCTCTCCTACAGGAGAAAGAAACTGTCCTACAGCAGTAAGAAAACTGGTCCTACAGCAGTAAGAAACTGGTCCTACAGCAGTAAGAAACTGGTCCTACAGCAGTAAGAAACTGGTCCTACAACAGTAAGAAACTGGTCCTACAGCATAAGAAACTGGTCCTACAGCATAAGAAACTGGTCCTACAGCAGTAAGAAACTGGTCCTACAGCAGTAAGAAATTGGTGGTACAGCAGTAAGAAACTGGTCCTACAGTAGCAAGAAACTGGTCTCTCCCACAGCAGTAAGAAACTGGTCCTACAGCAGTAAGAAACTGGTCCTGCAGCAGTAAGAAACTGGTGCTACAGCAGTAAGAAACTGGTCCTACAGCAGTAAGAAACTGGTCCTACAGCATAAGAAACTGGTCCTACAGCAGTAAGAAACTGGTCCTACAGCAGTAAGAAACTGGTCCTACAGCAGTAAGAAACTGGTCCTACAGCAGTAAGAAACTGGTCCTACAGCAGTAAGAAACTGGTCCTGCAGCAGTAAGAAACCAGTCTCTCCTACAGCAGTAAGAAACTGGTGCTACAGCAGTAAGAAACTGGTCCTACAGCATAAGAAACTGGTCCTACAGCGGTAAGAAACTGGTCCTACAGTAGCAAGAAACTGATCTCTCCTACAGGAGTAAGAAACTGGTCCTACAGCAGTAAGAAACTGGTCCTACAGCAGTAAGAAACGGGTCTCTCCCACAGCGTAAGAAACTGGTCCTACAGTAGCAGAAACGTGATCTCTCCTACAGAGTAAGAAACTGTCCTACACAGTAAGAAACTGGTCCTACAGCAAGTAAGAAAACTGGTCCTACAGCAGTAAGAAACTGGTCCTACAAGCAGTAAGAAACTGGTCCTACAGCAGTAAGAAACTGGTGCTACAGCAGTAAGAAACTGGTCTCTCCTACAGCAGTATCTGCTACGGGATTATCTTTATCTTTAGAGGTCAGCATGATTGAATGGATAAGAGCACTTGCTCTTAAACTTCCAGTGTGCTGATGGCAAGGTAGCAGGTTCAACCCCTACACCGGTCAGAGTGGCTAAAATGTTGACTTCTCATCTTTAACTTGGGGGCGTAAATTACAAGTACCTCAGAAGTCAGAGTGGGTTCACCTAATGGCCCGGTGGGGGGGGGGGGAGAGAAACTGGTAAAAGAGAAAGCTGACCTCCATGCAAAAATTACTCCCGAGTGGACTATGCTAAATTTCAAAGCAAGCAAATGAAAAAAAAATCTTGACTTTTAGGATGCAGAGAAGCCGAAGTACCAGGATCAAGAACTTTGCTGACCATGACCTCTCTTTATGCTAGGCAATAAATTGTGCAACTTATTGTTTATAGCCGACTCTGTGGCCAAGGGGTTACAAATGCAATTCACAATCCCACACACCGCATTCAAAACACAGCTGTGGGTGATTTGGAAGCAGACTGCCTTGCTTTGGTTTCCTTACAATGGTATGAGTGCTGGTCGTTTGGAAAGCAATGGCAAATTACTGAACGTAAACGAGCCCAGGAATCATAATCAGCAAAATAATGCTGGAGTTGACTGCTATGTCCCGTAAAGGATATGCAACTAACTTAACTATTGTTTGTGTCATTTTGATTCAAATTCACTGCCGGAAAAAATTGTTTTGGATCACTATTTCTTCACACACACAAATGTTACAACATAAGTCATAGACATAACTTACAATGCAGAAAGTCATTGTTGGGCTTCAACACAATCATAATGTAGATCTGTATGGCCAGTTGGGGGGCTGCTTCAAAGAAACTCTCAAACAGATGAAGCAGGCAGATGTCCACATTCTGCCGAAGCATGTTCACATAACAATAGTAGCGCTCATCTGGCCCTAAACCCTTGCTTCGACTTTTACAGCCTGTGTACAGATACTCTGCTGTCCTAAAGAAAATACAAATAATGCATCTGAGTGGCTTCTTCTGCAGCGATTAACATTTGATATGCACTGATTATATTGGGAATGATAAACAGAGCGGTTCACCGCAGGTCTTCACCGATCGTCCACGATTTGACTTGTGAAAGAGTCAAGTAGGGGACCCTTTTATATGCCTTTATAAGCACTGAGTCTTTAACAAAATCTTACAAGTTGAGAGGATCGACTTCATTGCACCAGGATTGGTCTCTTTCCGCAGGGTGGCCTGCTGAAAGCATTACACAAAGCACAAACTCTGTAGCTCCAGAGACGACCCTCAGGAGTCTCAGAGAAAGAAGCACTAGTGAACCAAAATATGTAGCCTGGAATCAAACCCACAACCCTCGGAGCGCGAGGCAGACAGCTTGATGACTTCACCACAGAGACTCCCGTATATTCATGAAGTATATGGTGCTAACCCCATATTTGTATAGAACAGTCAGCACTTGGCAGGTGTGGAGTACCTACCAGGCAGGACACCTTTACTTCCCTGCACATTTTCTGGTACTCATTTTAGGCTGTGTCAACCTGGGAACCCAGGTCAAATTTTATTAAAGAATCCAATCCACTTCCAGATTGGTCTCTAAATATATGGAATTAACATTATATGTCCCATGCACCTGAAGACATGTAAAAGAGTCCCTTACTTTGATTTTTATGCAAGACAAATTATGGATGATCAAAGAAGACCCTTTTGTTTAAATTTATTCATGATGTATTGTGGAATGTATGCAGTCAGCACACAGACACCACCGACTTTCTTGATTCTCCTTTCTGCAACTTGCTAAAGAACTTGGCCTTGACAATCACTGGCCTCTTAGGTAGGTGACCTTTATTAAAACCTTGCAATAACCAGCTTGGACATCGATGACTGATGCCTTCTCAGTCTGCTGGTCCAGGTATCTGGCTCTAGACTGCTCACTCAACAGTGACCACAGCTTGTCCACATTGATGGATGGGTTGTGAAGTTTGTTGTTGGTCTTGTGCTAGAATCCCATACACACGTTGTCAAAGTAACCAGGCTGGCGTTTGTCAAAGCTGATTCTGTGGTGATCCTGACAACCAGCATTGCCACCACAATCAGGATGAATTTCAAATATTAATTTAGAAAAAAAAATGTATCATAAGACCAGATGGAAGATCCATGACAGAGAATTAGAGCAGAATAGTTCAAACAAAAGCTGCATTTCAGAGTATAACAAGAATGTTATGGAATAAATCACTTTCATTGAATGTCTGAAAGTGAGTACTGAAATGTTATATTGAACAAGCTCTGTTGTATGGTAGTGAACCTTGAAATGTGAATGAAAACAATTAGGAAGGTTTAAATATTGAGCACAACCCACTACTGGCAACGCTGATCGTATTCTGGTAGGAACCTAAGGCCTATCCACGTCTGGTCTATTATCTTCATTCTGTTCTCTCCACTTCATGTTCACAGATCTACTTTGGTGTGTCTTGTCTCTTTGAATCTTTGAGATTAAGAGGAATGACCTAGGTTCCCTAAAGCCTGTGCATGTTTATCTCCCTTTGTATGTCCAAGGAGACCAGTGGGCTGGCATCTGGCTGAGGATTAATTCACCTGTAGTTGTTTATTGATATTATACTGGCAAGCAACAAATCAACAACAACAAAATAACTATGAATGTATTTCAACTCTTGCATCTTCTCAGTCTTGTAATATGGCTGCCAGAGATTTCTTGGAGAAAAGAAAAAAGGAGTAAAGAAAAAAGTATCTGCCAAGATATAATCTTCTTCAAGTGTACAACCCTCCTTTCCTGGTCACCCATTCACCGACATGCATCATGCATGCGCACACACGCACGCACGCACGTACACACACACACACACACACACACCCACAATACTATAATTGGGGTCTTAGTCAACTTGAGGTTGATTGTTAATGCATGCAATGTGCACTTTGCCTTCATGTGAGAAGGCTAGATGGCAGATATACTACCACAGAACATAATATGTAAGGGAGAAGGGAGGCAGCAGATAGGATTACATATCTGTTATTTGTGTTAGCAGAGCCCATAAGGGGAAGCCAAAGCTCTGTAATCTAACATACATGTTGAAAGAAGCAACTAGAGAAGGTTGGCATGAGACTGAGTACTTCATCTGGTAGAAAACTTAAGATGACAAATCGAACCAGTCATGAACAAGTCTACAAAAGGCTTGATGTGAGTTGGTTAAAGGTGTCAGAGATGAAAGGCAGCAGCTGAAGAAGAAGAAGAAGAGTTGAGTAGAGCTGAGAACCCCTGCCGATCCTCCGCAATTTCAATCCCTGGTGTCTTAATAGCTGCGACTTTGCTGGTGTAAAAATTAAAGAGCACTGGGACATGGCAGATCCCTGTGGCAGCCCACTTGTAAATAGTACAGTGGTCAGAAGTCCAGGAACCCATGTGTAGTACAATTTTACGCTCATAAAGGACTGCAGCAATCTATTTCACAATAAAAGGGCAGAGCTCCATGTCCAACAGAGTGTGTATAAACTGATCATACCTGACCACCACTGTCTCTTGTCAGAAGGAGAAGAAGAAGCTTAATACACACATAAACAACTAAAGCAAATATGAATGCCTACAAATAACTATATGCTACAGAAAATGGTTTCTAATTAACATTTTTTTGCTACTAAAGTATACCTTAAAACAGGTCCACACTGAAGTAGGGTAAATACTATTCTAACCAACCAAGTTATTCGTTTGCTTGTCTGTCTTTGATTTTGCTTTTCTTTGCGGTAATCAATAATGTACCAGTGAAGTCCAAGACAACACACAATGATTGACGGCACCACAACAATCACTGTAGTTTCTGTTCCCCACAACCACTTGTCATTTTTGAAATATGTAATAGCTAGGTTAATGTCCGTCCCAACATCAACAAAAAATAAAACGATTGAACAGACGCATACAATTTTATCAAACCAGCCGAAAGTAAAGAGCTGTTCATAATGAGTTCTGGAATCTGGACCAGCTGCGTCAATTATTATAAAAGACTGACGGGACATTCCGACATCAACAACACATTCACCCTCCACGCCTGATTCATCTCCTTCGGCCTGAGTTGCTTGTGAATCACCATTGCACACAGGTTCCATTTCTGAAGAAGTATCTGAGCGGGTGTTCTTAACGAGGTATTTATTACTTGTTGGTAACGAATGCATTTTTACAGTCTCGCAGCTTTGATTATGATCACTAATATAGTTGTTTCCATTATCATCATTAATATGATCATCCTCATCCATTGCTATGGTGACGGCGGTCGCCTCCTCAGGTTACTTAGAAGAAGATGATGAGGATGAGGATGTCGCGACCAGTGTGCTTTTAGTTTCTTTTTCGTTGTTGTTCTTCATTTAGCGATTTGTTCTAGCATATGCAGAACAGAATCTCCACGAAAGCATCTTCAGAATATTAGAATGTGATAAATGATTCATCATAAATGGGTTTTCATTCCCATTCCCAACAAAGTTCAGCTCAACTACCAATATATGTTTTGAATAGAGTCGCCGCCCTTTCCAGGGAGTATTCATTGATAACTGCTTTCCATCATCTTTCATCATAACGGAGATCTACACCGAACAGTTGGACTAAAATGTTGACCTCTCGTTCTTGACTTGGGGACGTAAATTACAAGTACCTATGAAGTCGGAGTGGGTTCGCCTGATGGCGAGGGACACTGTTAATAGGGAAAGCTAATCCACACGTAAAATTCAGTGTACTACAGTACTTCACAATATAAAATGACACAAAGTGGTGCAGCTTTACATAACAGAGTTACGACACATACAGAACGTTGCGGCGGTTAGCCTTCATCAGCAAACAAACACATTCACATACAACATACAGTCAAGGAGAACTCCTGTGACTACATTAGAAGGTGATGACAGGACGAGAGGAACAAATGCATGGAAAAATAGAAGCAATGAAGAGAAAATGAGAATTGAAAAAAATGTTAATTGAAAAGAATGTTAGCTGAAGAAAATGTTTAATAGAAAAACTGTTAATGTAGAAAAAAAACTGCATACTCACCTCACGCACGGATCTGTAAATGACTACGAAAATCTCGGGCGTAGTTATATACGGTGCTGGATGTTACGGTTCAGTGAGCACATAGAAAGAAGGGGGCGGGGTAGGAGGCGTGTAAAATTGAAGATAGTATTGACCAAGACCCCATTGTGTTATTTAAGGTCTGGGTGTACTGGTGTGCATGAACACGCGTACATACATAGACACACTTCAACAGACAAAATGCTAGTGTATGTGGACATATGCACAGTATATGCAAGAATAGGGAGAGAGAGAGAGAGAGAGAGAGAGAGAGAGAGAGAGAGAGAGAGAGAGAGAGGAGAGCGAGAGAGAGAGAGAGAGAGAGAGACAGAGAGACAGAGAGAGACAGAGAGAGGAAAAGTGCCTGCGACATACCACATGGGGCATACTGTACCCTACGAAATAGTCAGTATGGTTGCTTGTCATACAACGCGCTTCAGGAGCCCCTCGCCCAGTGCTCGAGTTGTTGGGGCTGTGTAAGATCCAACCACTGGCAATGCACGTGAAGAAGGTATGCACAGAGAAGCCAGATGTAAGGGGAGAGAGAGAGAGGGAGAGAGAGTGAGAGAAAGAGCGAAAGGGAGGGAGAGAGGAGGAGAGAGAGAGGAAGAGAGAGAGGGAGAGAGAGATAGAGAGAGAGGGAGAGGGAGAGGGAGGGAGAGCGAGAGAGAGAGGGAGAGAGAGGGAGAGAGAGATAGAGAGAAAGGGAGAGAGAGAGGGGAGAGGGAGAGAGAGAGGGAGAGAGAGAGGGGGAGAGAGAGTGAGAGAGGGTGAGAGCGAGAGAGGGGGAGGGCGAGAGAGGGGGAGGGCGAGAGAGAGATCAAGAGAGGGAGAGAGAGAGGGAGAGAGAGCGCGAGAGGGAGTGAGAGCGAGAGAGAGGGAGTGAGAGAGGAGGAGAGAGAGCGAGAGAGGGGAGAGCGAGAGAGAGAGGGAGAGAGCGAGAGGGTGAAACAGATGACGACAAGTAAAAGACCTTGATTTTCAAAAGATAGTTTAACTAAGATCGTTTAGTAACAAGACAATTGTGAAAATTACAGTAAATAGAAAGAAAAAATAAAACAAATCAACAGTTATAATAAGATTTTTGTTTTCGTTCGCTCGCTTTGAAGTTCACAGTTTGAACTCAAGCTTAGTCCATGTTCGCGCCTCTACTTCTAGTAGTTGCCACTACAGGGGAGTGTACTGGACTGATTTTTGCGTGTGGATTAAGCTTTCCCTATTACCTGTGTCCCTCTCCATCTGGTGAACTCACTAGGACGTCTGAGATACTTGTAATTTACGTCCCCAAGTCAAGGACGAGAAGACAACTTTTTAGTCTAACTGATCGGTGTATGGGTTAAACCCGCAACCTGGGCATCACCACCCTGAAGTTTAAGAGAGAGCGCCTATGTAGGATAATTAATAACATAATGGCAGGTGTGAGACAGAAATAGAACAGGAATGGTCAAAACTACGTTCAACAATATGAAGCTGATTCTCACATATAAATAGCTGTTGCTAGCAAAAAGCAAGTGGAGCCTTCGTGGCATCGGGAAATGTGTGAATGTCAAACGAAATTGAACCTAAAACCAATGGCTTGGCTTATTCTATTCTGCTCTTGAACTCTGCCAGGTGTCTTCCATTCGATAGTATGATTTGTAACATCTCAAAATGGTAGCTTCTGTTTTCTTAGTGACATTCTCAAAATCCTTCTCAAAATCGAAACAATATAAAATAACATGAAATAAATCTCTTGTTATTTTATAGTATTTACATTTATACGGCTTTACCGCGGCTCCACTATTTTTATTCATTTTCAAAATCTACAATTCCATTTCTACCACAAATCGAGTGCCCATTGGTCTATAGCAATACAGGACCAGAAGCTTATAGTTATACTGAATATGTCTCACGGCATGGACCTCTTTTGATCATCGTCATCCAGATCCTTGCCGGTTGGTGTGGGCGATCATGCTTCTCCACAAACCGCTATCTCCGACTGCATGGATCAGTTCGTGTGTTGACTCCCTTCCGTGCTATGACATAAGAGTGTCAAGAATTTTCTCATGCTGTCTTCCTCTATTTTTCTTTTTCCACAAATCTTTCTAGTTGTCACATGTTCCAGTTTTTGTCTTCTCATAATGAGGCCCTTATTTTACCTTTGTATTTTACTATTATTATTTTTATTCTGAAATCTTTCCAGTTTATACTGAGTTCATACAAACTGCCTAAAAACGTTTTAATATTTCACTTTGTCGTAAACGTTTTAATACTCTACAACAAGTATCCTGACTATAAGGCATTAACTAAAGCGTGAGCATCGGCTGGAGACAGACTTTAACCAGGCATGTTTTCTGAAAGACGTAATGTATGAGTATGTTCAAGTAGGTCGAGATGGGCGGGGCTCAAAGACAATGAGAATCCGAGAAATCATTGGACTCAATAGTTGGAGGTGCATAGATGATAATCTGAAGACAGTATATAATGTCTTGTTTCTTTGTGCAAACTGAGTTTCTGAAATTTCTGGCTGCATGTTATTTCTTATTCTTTCTATTATAAGACGAAAGCGTATTTGGTAACACAACTCATTAATAATAATGTGATTGTTCTGTGTGATTCGCATTCCTTTGTTTTTTTCCTCTTAGAAGTCATTGTGGTAAAAATGGTCCCGCGGGTGTATTAGAAGATCTCTCCTGTGACGTATATTTTATTCAGAATCTTTAACATTTCCTTTGTGACATGGTCTCCTAGTATGTCATATATTTCTTTAGAAATAGTGTCCACCCCTGCAGCTTTACCATGTTTCAGCTTCTTGACAGCTGCTGTAGCTCATCTTTCAGTATTCCGTATTTTTAATTTTGCATATTTGATTTATCATCTCATTGTTCCTTCTTCTTTGCGTTCATCCAGAGTGTTTTTTCAGATGTGATTGCGGTGTGTCTGGTTAGACACCCTTGGGCCGAAACGCTTAGGTCAACACATCCGACTTTTAGCGTGCATTTTTGACAGGTTAGCATTACTGTGGGACTCTTACTTTTGTGGTGCCGTTCACATCCCAACTGGTCAAGTTGGAACGGTCGACTACTTCACGATCAGCCCTCAAGGAAAGGCAGGGACAGTCCATGGCATTTTCCGCCATCCAGGGTGGCTTACATAGTTGCAGAGCCGACACATAGCGCCCTGGTGCTGGGCTCACCGAGGTAATCGTCACGTCCTGGTCATGGCTGCTTTAATTCCTCATTTCAATATATAGGGCATTTCGTTCGCCACAGGCCATTCCCGCACAAACCAAACCGGTCTGCAGACGGTATCCACTCAACGAGTTTTCGATTCGGACATGTGCTTGTCGCTGTGCCCGGGGACAATATAGTCAGAGCTGTTCCGGGCACGACGGACATTCGGAAAACTAGCTAGTCAGAGCTGTTCCGGACACGACTGACATTCGGAAAACTAGCTAGTCAGAGTTGTTCCGGACACGAGGGGCATTCGGAAAACTAGGAAGTTAGAGCTGTTCCAAGCAAGAAAGACATTTCACTCGGACGTTTATACGTTGTGCCCGATTTATTTGCACCCGTAGGCCAGCACATCCGACTTCAGCAGGCATTTTTACGGATTTGCCTTCCCGGGGTTTCGAGAGATGTTAGACTTTTACTGCTGTGGTGTCGCCCACATCTCAGCTGGTCAAGATAGAACGGTCAAAGACATCACGGTCAACCCTCAAGGGAAGGCAGGGGCAGACCATGGGCATTCCCCGCTATCCAAGAAGGCTTCCATAAATGCAGAGCCGGCACATAGCGCACTGAGTCACCCGAGCAGTCGCCACATCCTGCTCGTGGCTGCTTTAATTCCTCACTCCCATGTATTGGGGATTTCGTTTTGCCACTGATCGCTCCCCACACAAACCAGGAACGGGCAGTCTGCGGACGACTTCCACTCATCAAGCTTTCGCTTCGTACTACCATGTGATGGATTCGCTAACCAAGCATTCCATTTCGTATTTTTGAGACTTATTTCTTCACCTTTGACTACGCTCATTCTATGGGTATAGATACAGACTTTCATCGTAACCACTTCGTGCGACTAAGCCGCTTTGCCATCTTAAGTACCGCTCACGAGGTAGACTATATGTGCTGCCGGCTCAGTACCTTACCTCCGTGCTTCAGTGACCGAAAAAACGGCCAGGCCATCTCATGCGGGGACCCCTCATATCCCCCAGCTGAGAACTTTTGAACAAGTATCTGAACTAAGCATGTAGCGTGCTTAGCATCTCACCTCCATTTTTCGATAAGTGAGTATCGGCTCGGCTCTAACATCCGAGGGTTTATGGCTTAGAGTCGTTCAGCCATATCCCTCGACAGGGAGCCTTATAGTATGAGTCCGGACCAAGAATTAGCGGCATCGTGCGCCTGATTTAGACTTTGACTGCTATCCTCAGTCTACCTGCAGAGCAGCAGGTTGTGTCTCGCCCCTACCCCAAGAGCTGTCCGACATGTAGTTGTGCTTCCGTCGGCATAGCACTTGGGGTCACTGGGACACGCAAGCCCCCCCCCCCCCCACCGCGACAAGGTGGAGACATATGGGGGGGGGGATCCTCATTGTTTAACATCAAACATTTCTTAGTACATTCTGACCATCAGTATAAAACAGTGTTTCCCAACCTTTTTTGTGCTATGCCCCACCTAAGCCTTTATAAAATTCTTATGCGGCCCCCCCCCCCCCCCCCCTTATATGCATAATTTTTTATATTAAAAAATTGAAATGTTCACTAAAGAAACTTGAATTTTTTTTTTATCATTAGAAGGGCTCACGGTTCCCAAAGGGCCAGAGCCAGCCCCCCCCCCCCCCGGTCCCTGTGTGTCGGGTGAATTTTTTTTTTTTTTTTGACGGTCGGTTACTCCAGACAAGCTGGTTTTCCCGCCTCCCCCTTTTTTTTGTGGACCCATAGTCTCACTGTGAGCTATTGCCCACAGTGGTCCACCAGGCCCACATCTAAGGTGAAGATATGTGATGGGTTTTTATTTGATCATCCCTGCCACCGACCAGACCAGGCGCACTACTGGGGGGAGAGCAGTAAATGCACCCGATCCAAGCCACAGGACCGATAGGTTTTAGGAAGAAATAACTAGGAAATTATTGGGCAAACACAGTAAGTAAATTTTCAAAACATAAAGGAGAACTGAAATTCAAGTACAAAATAATTTTAATGAAAGATTTTTCTATATTAATTATTAGTAATTATTTAAATTTAGTAAGATCCTTGCGCTTGATGCTTGCTGCAAAGAGATTTTATGTCAGGTTTCAATTAGTTAACTTCAGTCTCAAGTCTCCCCGTTTTGTTATATCCAGCCGATTTCTTCCATTTTCGAATTGCCCCCCTGTGGGGCGTGGGCCCCACGTTGGGAAACACTGGTATAAAATATGTTTTGTCAATTAGAATATTTCCAACCTATGACGTGATGCATGAGGTCTACCTTAAAACAGTTCTCCGTCCAACCTGGAGCGTGAAAATCCGTTAGCTCCGCAACAGATCCATCTATGTAGATAATTAATTATATCACATTGCGAATCATTTCCAAATATCAGTAAATCTACGGACTGCGTTCTTCAGGTCTCCGAAGATGCAACCTGTGCTGAACAGGAGGCTTGGTGCACAGAGGTGGGGCTATGTAGCCGTGTGCAGGATGTGATGATTTCTTGAGTGAGCGCAATACCAAACTATCATATGTCGGTGCTGCATTTATGGAAGCCTCCTTGGATAGCATGGAATTCACACGGTTTGCGCCTGGGTACTTCAATTTTAATTCACCGCAAACAAAGAAATATCCCTTCGAGCCTCATTTGCATCGGTCCGGCAATCATTTTCCGGTTTAGTGTTCGGTGGACTGCTAGACCGATCGATGGATGTTTTTAAGTTTTTGGGCCCGTAGGGCCCTCACTGTTGACGACAGTGAGGGCCCTACGGGCCCAAAACTAAAAAAACATCCATCGATCGGTCTAGCAGTCCATCGAACACTAAACCGGAAAATGATTGCCGGACCGATGCAAATGAGGCTCGAAGGGATTCTTCTTTGTTGCGGTGAATTAAAATTGAAGTACCTGCACCTGTTTTCCCCCGAAAGATGACCAACTGGCATGCATGCGGCTGTTCTGGGTGGGCCTGCTAGGGTACCACTTATTGACTAGAGGGCGAAAATTACGCCACAACTCTGAGGCCGAGGAATATCCTATGAAACTACCGAAGAAATCTAATCCACCAACTGTCGATAAGCAGTCAGATGTGTCTGTCGAAAGGGGGAATTAACAGCAGCTCTGCTGTAAACAAGCACAGTACAATTGTGTCAAAAATAAAAAGAATAATAGACGAACGAAGAAGCAGATCTTTTCCTCAGACCCACCCTGATTTTTTATAGTTAGATGCCATAACCTTTACAGGATGTTGCAGTCAACCCCAGCATGTTTTTGGATGTTTGTGATTTCTTGGCAAGTTTACATTCAGTAATTTGCCATTGCTTTCTGAACGACTGGCACACACAGCATTGTATGAAAATCAATGCAGAGTTGTCTGCTTCTAAATTGTCTGCAACTGTGTTTTGAAAGCGGCACCTAATTCGTAACCCCTGAACGTGGGTCGTCTTGGTAGATGCATCAGTAATCAGAATCTTCATCGCTTTCTGTCCCCATCAATGCGCACAAGTGTAAAAAGTACTTCCTGTCCACTCTCTAATGTCCAGAATTTTCTTCTGCCATTCACTTCTCCATTTGCACTCGACTGTTCCCTGGAGGATTACATTTGAGATGGTGTCAAAGCCTGCCACACGCCTAAACCACTCATGATGACAACCGTGGTGTCAAAGCAGCCCCAGCTGAACAACAATGTGGTTGTCAAAGGTCTTGCGGTGTCTTTTGTGAGCTGAGCAAGACAACTATTTTGTTACCAGACTTCACAGCAGATGGCAAAATAACCACTATGAACAATTATTATTGTATTACTTTTATTAAAGAATTGGCACTGACATAATGTTAAAAGTAAGAGACCACATTACAAGATGTTTGTGATTGAAGTTGGAGAGAAAATCAAAGATCACATGCCGATTGGAAGTGAAAATAGTTGCCAGTAGTGACCTGGTTATTATGCAACCCACGGTGATCTGCACTGCTGAAATATGAAGAAACCAGATTATGGACAATACTGTTAATGTCCTTGAAATGTTGTCTAAATCTTTCAGCCAAGTGTAAACCTGTTTCACCGATATATTTCTCAGGCAGCTTACCGGTGATGAAGTAAATAACAGTGCGGCTCATGCAGCGGAACTTCCAAATATTGAAAGTAGTATTGGGGAATATCACACCCGGAGTCTGAGTCACATGTGGATATGTACAAGGTCTACTGGAAGTATGATATTTTCTAACTATGATGTCCTTAGTGAGTCCAAATGTCAGTAAGCTTGTCTTTAAAAAAATAAAAGAACTGCATAAGGAATTGGGGTCAGCATGGAAGATTGCAAAGTGTCTGAAGAGGATTTTCTAAGTAAAATCGCAGGGGTGGTCAGAGAAAGGATTGATCTGTGTTTCTATTTAGAAGAGTTGCCTTCCTTGTAATTCTGCCAAACATATGATGAGAAAGATACAGACAGGCGTGCTTCGGAGAGAGTGGCTGGCTTCCATTCAACAATCAAAGACAGAGAGTATCTGTTTGACAACACCTTTGCCCCCACCCCGAAATGTGTATGCTGTGGGAAACGAGCAGGACAGATTGGCTGGGTCTGCATTTCTTGATGGGGTATTGGTGCATGATAAGGCAGTTGTGGTTATGCCCTCGTGTGTATAGTGCAGAAAAACAGATCAGCTAGGAGAGAATGATGCTGCAGGGAGTGACTTGAAGCTCTTGCTTGCACTCAAAACTCAGAGGAAAGGCCAGATGGACACACAATCAGACTGCTACTTGTATCATTAGTATTGGGACTCTTCTCTGGCTGTTGCAGATGAGAAAGAAGCAGGCATGGAAGTGTTTTGAGTGCTGTGATATCAGTTTTTGACTCCTCTCAATTCAAACGTGTGCATTCCTTTCAACATTTTCTCCATACTTCCCATCCCCCTAGTCCCCACGGTTTTCTCCAGGACTTTTAGTCTTATATCGTTACCATAAATTACAAATGTTTTGTCTGGAAGTGGGTCTGTGAATTTGCATCTTGCAGTTGGGCTTGGTCTGTGTGAAATGGGTATTGGATCACTCACAGAACTATATGGGAATGAAAGACAGTGAGGAAGAAAACTGGTCACATCATGACAATAGCCCTGAAGAAGCCTAACACTTCTCACCCCGGAGGCAGTATACTGTGCGATGTCATTGTGCTGAGGCAGTATACTGTGCGATGTCATTGTGCTGAGGCAGTATATTGTACGATGTCATCTATTGCCAGTAAAACACAGCAGATATTGATATTTTAGACGCCTATACTGATTAAGTGCCATTGGATTATTAATTGTCTTTAACGATTTCCGGCATCTGGCATATGCTTATAAATCACTGAAATGCTGTCATTGCATTGTAATAGAAAATGGCGGCTACCATATTAACAACTTTTAAATCATACCTGTGACACACCACTACTTCCCGTCATTCATTTTTGTTTGGTCCAAACCTACTTTTTATTTGGCAATGAATCTGTTAATTATCAACTTACAAAAAGAAAAGAAAGAGAAATTAATCCAGTTCCCTCTCTATTAGATAGTTATTACCCAATCTCCTACTACCCCAAGCAGTTAATATTTAAACTTCTTCTAGCAAGATATTGCCGGCTTCGTGGCTTAGAGGTTATGACTTTTCTCCGTAATCTTGTATACTCTCGTCTGTGACATGATGACGGTGAGAATTAGCAGTGGTTCGAATCGCATTGGAAACTTACGGGGTATGCGAGCCGGACGCTCAGAAAGCAATGACAAACTACTGAGCGTAATCTTGCCAAGAAATCAACATACAGCTGAAAGATGCTGGTGTTGACAGCAATGTCCTATAAAAAATATGCAAAAAAAAAAAAAAAAAAAGCCAAGATATTAATGTTTTTTTCTGCGCTCGCTTTTGAACTCAAGCATAGTCCATACACACCATTTATAGTAGTCTTGGACTGGACTTTGCGAGTGGATTAGCTTTCCCTATTAACAGTGTCCCTCGCCATCAGGCGAACCCACTTCAACCTCAGGGGTATTTGTAATTTACATACCCAAGTCAAGGATGAGAGGTCAACATTTTAGTCCAGCTGTCCGGTGTAGAGGTTGAACCGCTGACCTCGGCATCAGCACAACGAATGTTTAAGAACACGCGTTCTTACTCATTCAACCATGCTGACCTGCCAGATATTTAACACTTTAAAAATATCGAGACAGATTGGACCAAGAGGCACAAAACAAGGTCAACATGGGCCTAAAAATCACAAATTATAAAACTTATACATACATACTTTTAAGTGGTTATATCTGTATGTCTTTGTTGTGTGCTAAGGTTTTAGCCGCAATGTCCAGTTTGTTACTTGTGACTGTGTTCTAGTAAAGAGTATCAATTTTACTTCTCATTTTCATTCATTCATTGTGTCTAACAATCATCCCTTCTTATGCCTCTCCTTTCATACATTACATCATTTATACATCACTAATACAGAAGATGATATTTAGGAAATAAAACACTGCATCTTATTGACCACCTCTTAAACCGGACATGTTATAACAATATTAAAAACATACTTGACACCAAATATAAGTATAATCTTCATAAACACTAATTCATCATTTTTAGAACACAATATTATTCAACAAAACATCAATATCCAATCAAAGCATTTATGTATGCCAAAGAATAGCATTTCTAATTCTCCATTTCCTTTTCCGTTTTTTCTTAACTTCACACTCTGGTGCTTTTACTTCCACTACTGCTAACTTCTTCTTTTTCTTCTTGCAAGAAAGTGGATTAGGTCCTTTTGGCCTTTTCCTTTTTTTCTTCTGAGGTTTTTCTAATGGTAAACCTAATTCCTGTTTCATTTTTAATATTGATTCTTCTTGTTCTTTGGTTAACATTAGCTTCTGTGATGTCTTCACTTCGGCTGTGACTTTAGAGCTGTCTGATGGAGCTTCCAGATTGATAGAGTTATGAGATATATGTAGTAATGGAATATTGTGCTCACGGAGATCGTTTTGAAGATCATCATCCTGTGTAAAAGTAAGAAGTGTTAAATCACGTTATGTATAAATAAAAAGTGGCAAACCTTCATACTATTAAATTTGATATTAAATCATCAGGCAAATATAAATCTTAAGACTATCGTGGGGCAATGTTCTCCAGATTTGCATAATATCAGTGACTACTTACTTTGTATTTTAGTCAAAGTATTATCTGTTTATTCATTTGTAATGATATATAACTCTCCAGTATGCACCTGACAAGATGCCACAAAATGTGCCAGGCAAGAAATCATGCAATATTTTGTTCATGGCATTTGTGTTTACATTCTCTCAGGGAATACAATGTTTTTAAATACAATTCCATGGTATATTTTGTCAAAGGGTTGTGAAGTTATAGTCTTTCACATAGATTATCTCAAAGTACATTGATGAGATCACTGGTTTTCTTCCCAACAGCCTTTCCTTGATTTAGAAATCTCCGGTACCCAGTTCATTATGCTGGGATTTCAGAACATGCAACTATTACTTTCTGTAGAATGTTCATAGTCTGATATGATAATCACGAGTGTGGCTGCTCATGCGTGTCCTCTGAAGCCAGCAGTGATCTCAATAGTCGTGCTTGATACAGCTGTCTGGATTTGTGGCACAGCTGTTAGTGTGCTTGTTTGCCATGAAAGTGGTCTGGATTTAATATCCAGCAATGGCTAGTTTTTTTTTTTTTCATGATCAGTACAACTTTCAAATAGACCCAGTTTCATATAAAAATGGGCACTAGACGATTTTCTGGGAATCGCCTGGGAAGGAATGATAATGTGGAACAGAACTCGCTAATCCACCTCATCTATCATGGCCTAGAAAATGTGAAGGCCTACATTTCACCTCCTGAAGACAAGTTTTGCCATGGGGCTACCTTCATCTTAAATATTATTTATTTATGTATAAAAAGTTAGAAAAGTGATTTCTAATCATGACCCAACCAACTTCTGAAGTCGGAGTGGGTTCACCTGATGGCGAGGGACACTGTTAATAGGGAAAGCTAATCCACACGCAAAATTCAGTCCATCACTATTATAAATAGTGTTATGGACTACGCTTGAGTTCAAAGTGAGCGAGCGCAAAAAAACAAAAAAAAATTAAAATCAGGTTAGTTTCCAAACAATGCACAAAAATATTAAACATTTGTCTATCTATTCATCATCACCACACATTCCGCCAACTGGCATTCATACATTTCATACAATCTCAGTCCTTGATGCTTTTGATTAAATCTATTAATGTTATTTCTTCATGCTACCATCTCAGTCAACAGAAAACTAGTAAATATTTGATTAACGAAGACACAAACAATAGATTGCATGATCTATTGCCTGGTATAGTTTGCCGCATACTGCAGAAATCACATAACATAAAGCAATAAGATAAATCCTTCAAGCTGAAATATACAACACACATATTCCCACAGTAAATTGAATTGTCTACCACAGTAATTTTTAATTGATGTTTTGTTGGCACAAGGTTGGCTTTTGTAAATGAATGGCAATTGCCTCTGCCAGCTTTAACATGGACCAAATAGTAAATAGTCAAAACAAGAATAAGACACACGTATGCATGAAATAGTTCAAACTGATGATATGATACTCTTTGTTATTCCTCTGGTGCCTTCTCTATAGCAGACATCGATGATTATAAATTTCCAATTCTCTGTCCTTCTTTCGAGGTATGTGATGTCACATATACTATTATTCGTCACCCTGTGGTAACAGCTTTCCACATACACCTTGCTCTCCCTCTATCTCTGTTTCCTGATATCTTCCCCATATAGGGCTAACGGCTCTATTCCAGCTATATTGTTGATATGTCCAACAAATATCACTTTTCATTTATTTATGGTTTTGACGAGTGATCTTGTAACACCTGCAGCTCTTGTTTGTTTACTTCTCGATCTTGGCTGCCTCCAGTTTCTTCACACCAATGCTCATTGTTCAGCATTAAAATTCATGCAGAAGATCAGATCACACAACTTTTCTCCAAGTGGATTTTTGTACACACCTTGAGACTTCATTCTCTGCTAATATGAAAAGAGGCACTGGCAGGCATCTCTACGACAGGAAAGATCAATGAGAAAAAGAGGCAGACCGAGAGAAATGATCCTTGATGGACTGAGACTGTGGCATGGAGGAGTATCAGGAAAGTTGATCCAGAACACCCAGGGACTAAGGTCTGTATAGATACATGAATGTCTATGCCAGTTGGTGAGGCACATCAAGAAGATAAGTTACATTTCAGGTTTTTATGACATTGTTCACTTTGGACTTAGTGAATCTTTTCTGTACCCCTGTGTCACATCTTTAACATGATTCCACTGTGCAGCCCAGACACTGAAACACATGTTTGATTTTTACACCTTTACTATAACATTAAATCTGGACTAAATCAACACGGAAGTGTAGTGTGCTTGTTTTATTGGTTGTCAGATTTGAAGGTAAAACTGAATTTCACAAGTTTAGTACACAGCCTGACCTAAAAAATACAGGCACCTCATTTACTGATAAAGAAGCTAAAATGATACAACATGGCTGTTTATGTTTGTAAGTTGATACAAATATTGTATCCCTTGATGGGGAATAATTAAAACAATTACTAATAAAAAAACAAACATCCATCAACTGGTGCCTGCACAGAATAGGACTAAAATGGTACAGAATCACTAATGCTGGGGTTAGGGAGAAAACAAGACAGATTGCAACAAATAAAGAGGTAAGAGAAAGATACTGGTGTTGGACAGGACATACATTGAGACAATCTTACAATAGTATAACTAGAAAGTCCTCCATCTGGAACCCACTGGGCAAAAGAAAGAGACCTAACAACATGTGGAGAAGAGAATTGGAGTCAGGGATGATGATCTGCTGAGCATAGAACAAGCTGTAGGTGATAGCAAAAGATAGGACAGATGAGATTGCTGAGAACCTATGCTCCATGGCATGAGTTTGCTGAGAACCTATGTTCCAATATGGAACAAAGGGCAGCAGAACAGAGACTACTACTCTTAAGTTAGTAAAATAATTATAAGTTCAAAAATATAAACACCAATACAATATAGGATATAAAGAATGTAACACTTGATCGGTATCGCCTCTGTCACTTTTACCCTTCTCTCCACTCATACTCTTTTATCAGAAAAAGAACATCCTACACTATCTCCTTTACTCATCCACCTACCAATCTGTTATCTGGCTATCTATATGTCTATATGATAATCAGCCGGTCTGTCTACATATAATTTTTGCATGTTTCCATGTGACTTTCGGTTCATATTAACCATTAATCACAGAGTTAGATTAAGTTTGATATGTAAAGCCAAATACACTGCATGGACTGAAATATGTTTGTGTTTGTAAGATGAACTGTATTTTTCACGGCAGACTTTTGTATTGGCATTCTGGCAGTGGCGTTATGCATAGTATACCTGTGCAGGCTGTTGGTTTGTCAAGACTCCTGTCTGTTCCAATTTTCACATGGGGCAGTGAGGAGCATTTTGTGTGATATTCACTGGCACAGGAACGAAGCATAATGGGATGACCCTTTGCCATGAAGTTGGAACCACGACTAACTAACTATTAAAAGTAATGCTTGATTAACTCAAAGCACTGACCTGTGTAGCCAGCAAGTACTGATCTCCTGAACTCAGGACTGTCTTGCGTAGGCATTTGGCAGCTCCTTTGAACCAAGCGTGCGGACAGTGGGCAATGTCAAACTGTGTCAGAACTTTGTAGGGTCCGTATAGCAGACACCCTAAGCGGATAATCAAAACATGTATCTAATGACTCACATGATACCTTCATGCAAATAAACATCAATACTCACAGGGGAAGGAGATAGCAGAAAAATAAACTGTTACAGACAGAGAAAAGAGAGAGAGGGAGAGAAAGATTCTATATGACTTAGAAATCAACGCAAAAAAATATGGCATACTCTGTACATCACTAGATATTTATCCAATGCAAACCATTTGAATAAATTAGCTTGTCAAATGTTTACATGTGACATGGATCTTGGGATTCACACACAAATGTTAGAAGGGCAAGAGGGTCATCTTCCTTCATCTGGTTGTATCCCCTATAGCGAGGTATCTGTCCACAATGCAGCCAGCCAGAAGAGTTGCAGAGGATGAACTTCATGCTCCTTTGACGACTCTGAGGCCTAAATAAAATTGCACTTGCGAACCGAATGCCCGAGTCTGAAAATAAACCTATGACCTGAGCATGAGGCAGACAGCTAAACCACTTTGTTACACATGCCCATAAGGATTCACAAGAAACTTGCAAATGCTCCAACTATCATAAAATTGGGAACCCAACCAGGCTACAATGGATTTCAACCCATCTGGCCAGGTCTTGTCTCCACTGAGCCGTCTACCTTGAGCATCACACAAAGCAGAACTCTGTAGCGATGATCTAGGAAGAGTCTCTGGGTACAAATTTCATTTGTCTGATCAAAGCAGTCTGAAAATAAATCTACAGCCTTCAAATAGTAAGACAGCTGGATCACTTCACCACAGGGACTCCATGATTATGAAAAATGAGAAAGATCCACTTCCTGCCCAATCCGCACGTAAAGCTCATGAAGATACTTGCAATTAAGGCATTTCTTGTCTACCACGATGAACGAATAAACTTTATTTTCACAGGGTTAAGAATTGGGCACGCAGGTCCGTCAGACATTCTGCTCTTCTTATCTCTTTCCTCTCGTATGTTATTTCATTTATACATCACTTATGAAGCTAATCTTAGACAACAGAACAATATGCATTAAAACGCCTGGAAAATGAAAGCAAATCATGACCATTAGCTTATTCTCTGTCTCTTAGGTAGTAACCTAAGTACAGCAGTCTCCCTGGCATATGGGTTAAGGACATTGTTCATAATCCTGTATACTCTTGTTCGAAATGCAGCTGCGTGAGATTCGGCAGCGGATCGCATTGAGTTGGTTACTTACAGGGGTATGTGAGCCGGTCGTTCAGAAAGCAATGGTAAATTACTGAACATAAACTTGCCAAGACATCAACAGCAGCTGAAAAATGCTGGTGTTTACTGCAATGTCCTGTAAAGGATAAGCAAAAAAAAAACAAAAAAAAACCTAAGTTTGGCAGGCCACACAACAACTGCTTCAGTTCATCATCATCAAGTATTTCAGTCCTTGAGATGGGTGTGAAGCTTCCTGATAATTCCATAGGTGTCTATCTTGTGCTGTTCTCTTTAATTCCATGTATGTCTACACTAAACTGGAGAACTTGGTGATAACTGGCAAGATTGAGGGAAAAGAACAAGAGAAAGGAGAGAAGTAAATATCTGGATGACTTTACCACATAGCACGATCGAGACAAGAACACAGCGTTGATCCACGACTCTGGTGATTGTGTGAGATGGCGAAACATGACCACCCAAGCTTTTCGGCATGGCACTTGATGATGATGTCTGCACTGATAGATCTCTGCTTGCTATGTAAATGTTGTCCTTAGTCTATCCCTTCTTATTTTCCCCGGTACTGGATTCTAGTACCCTTTGGTGTTTCAATTACTAAGAAGAGCATGGGCATTCACTAGCTTCTCATGTACAAAAGCCAGATTAAGGTGATCTTGTGTTCCTGTTTCATAAAGGAGGGTTACAGAACATTGCAATCAACCCCAGCATTCATTATCTATTTCTGATTTACTGGGCAATTTTAGTTCAGCAGTTTGCCATTGCTTTCTGAATGGCTGACGTCCCCTGGACAACTGAAATCAGTGTACAGCAATCTGCTATAACATCGCCCGCAGCTGATTTCAAACCCTCGACTAGATACAATGAGGAATGATGAAATTGTATGTCTTACTATCCCCCCAAGCCACAGCTCTGGTTTTTTTATTTAAACAAATTTTTTTTTAAAAGTTGCATATCCCTTACAGGATGTTTGCAGTCAACACCAGCATTTTTCAGCTGTTGTTGATGTTCTTGGCAAGATTACGCTCAGTGGTTTGCCCTTGCTTTCTGAACAACTGGCTCACATACCCCGCAAGTAACCAACACGACACGATCCGCTGCTGAATCTCACAGCGCTGGTTACAAGATAAATATAGAAGCTTTATTATTTTATTTAGTGAACTTTATGCTTACCTCCTAATTCACATTCTTTAATAGCACACTTGGTTGTGTACAGTTTCACCTCTGCACCCAAATATTTAGGTAACTGTTCTGCAATATTGATTTTGTCAACAAGGGCTTGCTTGCAAAATGTACCACAGATCTGCAGTTGAAAAAACAACATTAAATTAAATTAAACATGACACCACCAACATCATTGGTCTTGCCAACTGGCACTGGTGATCATGTTTCAAGACAGCCTGCAACCTCAAAAGAATATACCAGTTCGCGTGCAAAACCTTGTTCAAGCCACAAAAACAAACTTTCTAATTTTCAATCAATCTTTCCAGTTATTATAGTACATTTGTTTTCTTTGCTGAAAATTTGGCCAAATGTCTACTGTCTCTTTCTGATGCTTAGTTACTTAAGTTGTTTTTGTCTCAAGTCTTTTTCAGAATGTGTAGATTACTCATTTTAGCTATTAGAAGTATTTACAATATTCTGCTGTAAAACCACATTTATGTGGCTTCAAGGTTTTTTTGTGTGTGGCTTGTTTACTAACTGTCCAGGATTCCCAGCCATTTAAAAATAAAATGCAATTTTTGCTTGTCCTTTTCTGTGGCATGTGACAACAGTTAAACATTTAACAAGAAACAAAGCCCTCAACAGTAATGAATGCAAAGAAAAACATGAAGTTTTATTTACTAGATCTGTTTTAGAAACAACACAATCTTAGATAACTGAGCAGACAGTGTAGCGAGATAGCATTCATCAACAACAGCAAAACCAAGATAAACATATTAATACAATAATAAATAGTTTAAAACAAACATAAAGCATCTGTGCAACATTTTAAATTACAATGAATAAATCACCGAGAAGCAAGGAGTAGAATCGGTAAGCTTTACTAGAACATGACCACAAGTAACACAATGGACGTTGAGGTCAAAGCCTTCATCAGCACACAAAACAACAAACTGATACAACTACATGAAAAACTCTACATGAACATATTTATATATATATAAAAGTTACTTATCTCTTTCCTTGTCGTGAACTTACATGTATGTGATCAAATAATACATGTATGATTATTAACATTTTAAATTAAATATTAATAGCAAGACAATCAACTTCGTTGTACTGAGTTTTACCTATTTGGCTGAGTCTTTCTCTCTGCAGAATGGCAAAAGTCATTTCCCCTGAAATTCTCATGCCCAGGTTGCTGTTAATGCCCTATCTCCACCTTCGTTTTGGTCTACAACTGCCTCATCTTTCAATAGTCAAGCCTTTCATTATTGTTCTTTCTAAACCACTGCAATGAAATTCATTTTAAGAGGGACAACATACTACCCACCGATTTCTGGCCTCAAACTCCAACGTCCATTTTCTGTAGGAAATGCGATATTCATTGGTGATTTTGTTTTACACCTGAGAGTTTAATTAATTTCAAATGTGGCTCTTTCTAGAACTGGTATTAAAATGAATGATACTTTGTAGAAATACTTACCAGGACTTTGTAAGGAGGTTTCAGACCAAAATGGTTATAGTAAAATGTCAGGATACGCTTGGCTTTCTTGTATCTGTTCTTCATGGTTTAATCTGTGATTACTGCTGTAGAAGAAATACCCACAGCAGTTTTTTTTTAGCATCTGAGACAATTTTAATAAAGTTTAACACAACTTGCATTAGCTAGCTGTCACGATTAGAAGAAAAAATTGTATAGGTATTTACTACTATTTTATTTTCACATGAGACACTCAGAATGTATGTAAATGAATGATCATTTTATAGAAAACAAGTAGTTAAAAAGTACCCATTTTGATTTTCTTTTGTGATTATTATAATTTTATTATATAGGTTGCAAATAAAAATATTTCAAATAATGTGTGTACTAAATATTCTTATATATATATATATATAATATAATAATATTAATATATACAATAATATAATATAATATAATAATTAAATAATAATAATATAATATAATAATATATATAACGCTTTCCGGCATGGCACATGATTGATAATAAGGGAGAGTTTATTCGCAAGGGCCCTGCGAATAGACGCTTTGTTTATTCGCAGGGCCCTACACCAGGAATAATCACGTGACCAGTACATAGGGCCCTGCGAATAGACGCTTTGTTTATTCATTTTTTGACTGACTGCTTTCGACTGACTGGCCTCATGAATTATCAAATCAACAAGGAAATGCTACGCATATAAAGTGCAGGAACACCTGGTATATGTGAAGCGGGTTGAAAAGAGAGAAGAGAGAGATAGATAATGAAGATAGTGTGCGAGACAGAGATATGAGAAAGATGTGTTGAAAGACATAAAAAAGTGATAAAGACAAGAAAGAGAGAGAGGGGGAGGGAGATAGAGAAGAAGAGAGAGAGAGACGTCTGTATGCCTCTCTATATGTCTGCCTGTCTGTATGCCTGCCTACCTGCCTACTTAACCACTTTCGTGTCTAACTACCCACCTACCTAACCAACTATGAATATTACAAAGAATTATCACCGAAGCAACGGAGTACGTGCTTTGTGCTCGATACTTTTGACAACAGCCAGCAGGGAGAGAATGGCGCGGAGGAGAAGAGGTAGGGGAGAGGGGGGAAGGAAAAGGAAGAAGAGGGCTGGAGCCAGAAGGGGTAGAAGGAAAACGGATCGTTTGGGACTCAAAAATGTGTGGGTTAGGTATTGGAATTGCCGTAGTGCAAAGCAACGAGGACCAACGATTGACATTTGACTTTCATCCAATTAATTGCTGAACAATTAAAAAAAAATGTCCGGCAAGGAAATGAACCTCGAGCTCCCGCCCATCTGGTGGGGACACTATCAACTATGCCACTGACGATACGTTTTCCAATCAACGAAAATGTATAATATAGCCGCAAACCTACGTTAAATTATGTGACCAGCCGTGCCCTGCGAATAGACGCTTTGTTTATTCACAGGGCCCTACGAATAGACACTTTCATATAATATAATATAATATTTTATAATTATTATATATTGAATTAAAACTTCCAGATAAGTGATTTATTTATCATTATTATTATTAACAAGCACATTTCCTGTGTTCTGATTCTGTCTCATATTCATTATATTAAAATATTATTTACATTTTTTTAAATCTACGATGAAATGGTTGTAAATGTCAGATCATTACATACAGTACTAGACTACAGACTATACGATGTGAATGTCCTACCATCAGTGAGATCCGGTAAATACAAATTTGAAATTAAATCAATCAAATGATTCAAATCGGATCCACAGACCCGGCATGCCTTCTCCTATGTAAATTAAATCTTTCAACAGAATCCTTAAAAGTAAATACAATGATTATTATTGGGCACAGTCGTACACATGTCGTGATTCTTGAAATTAACACAATAAAATAGTTCTAGAAATAATACATTATTTACACAACACACTTTACATGTGAGTTATTTGTCAACAATACTGCCCTTCGGTCCTTTGCATATTAAAATTTTATCTCTTGTGACTGAAGATTCCAACTGATTTATAACTTTTAATACAAAAAATCGCAAGTTTCGTTTCCTGTCTTCTTCTTCTTTCGTTCGCCTAAATTATGTTTATAACTGCAATGTTGTCTCTTGTATGAATCTAACAGTCTTTTTTAGTTCATTCAGCGGTCCATAGAGTTTATCTTCCACTGTTGTCTCTTTCCTGTAATCTCAGTCCTTTTATTATTTGAAATGTATCTGTTCGTTTGTCTCCACGAAATACTGCATTTCATGTCTTTATGTGTTGCTCTTTGTTACTAATTTGCTGTGTGATCGAAATGGATCCCCTATAAATGCTGTCGCGTTTCCATAGGCCACGAATTCAATATAGAGTCATCATCATCATCTTCCACTTCTGCCGTCAAGCGTCGTGGGGAGGAATAATTTGCGCTCCAGCGCCGGTGGGCGGCACTTGATAGTATAAGCTGTTTATAATCTGTCGTTTTGCGGACACGGGTATATTTGGATGTTTCAGTAGGGGTGATAGTTGATATGTAAGTGCGCTAGCTTTTTGACATCTGATTTCCATTTCTCTGTCCAATCTGCCATCTTCTGTGATCGTACCTCCAAGATATTTGAATTCTTTAACTTGTTTCAGGGGTGTGCTATTTATTTGTTTACTTAGTGGGCCCGGCGATCTGCTAACTTGCATTACTTCGGTTCTTGCTGTGTTTATACTCATATTGTATCTGCTGCAGGTTGAACTCAGATTAGTAATGTGATTTTGTAGTCTGCCCTCATCGCTGTAAAACAGGCACTGATCGTCTGCAAATAGAAGTTCATTTATTTCCTGTGTATCAGTTGTTTTATCTGGAGTAAAGAGTTCTAAATTTTCTGAATCTATCCTGTGAAGACTTGCTTCTTTGGATATTCTGTCCATGTATATATTAAATAGCAAAGGAGAGAGCACACATCCCTGCCTCACTCCTGTATTGTCTGTGAACATATCTGATGATAGTCCTTCTTGTGTTCTTACTGCACTTCAGCTCGAGTGGTACATGGCTATGATGTTTTCTAGCAATTGCCCTTGTATCCCATAGTCTTCAAGGATGGTCCATAATTTGTATCTGTCTACTCTGTCGAAAGCCTTTTCCTGATCTACAAACACAATATTTTGCTGATCAATATATTCGATAGTTTTTCACATATTTGTCTAAGTGTAAATGGTGCATCAGTGCAACTTTTACCTTTCCGAAAACCGAATTGTACTTTGCTTAGCTCAGTGGTTCTCAACCGGTGGGGAATTCCCCCCCCCCCCGGGGGAATTTTAGGGTTGCCAGGGGCGGGGGGGGGGGGGGGGGGGGGGGTGAAGACCATTTCAAGATTTCGTTAAAACAAGAACCGATTACTTGACATTGTTTTTCCCTTCATACTTTACAATTATGTACGTCTCATCCTTCTAAAATTCATTTTATAAAGTAAGTAGACACACAAATCATGTTTTGTGTGAATGTCTAGACTTGTTTTAGTATATGCTATTAAATTTACCTTCCATTTTTACGTATACTGTGTAGGGGTGGGGGATTTCGTTCTGAAAATACGGTGAAGGGGGGCACGGGCCAAATTTTTGATAGGATGGGGGGGGGGGGGGGGGAATGACGTTCTGAAATTATGGTGAAAGGGGGCACGGGCCAAAAAAGGTTGAGAACCACTGGCTTAGTTAGTTAGTTTAGTTAGTTAGTTAGTTAGTCGACAGATCATCCTCATTGCACATCGAATCATTCAGTCCATAAGTGCTCGGATCCCCTCCTCAGCAAATCCCGCAGCGTGTAGCGGCTCACGACACCAGTTCTGTGTTGGTTTATCAATATTCTTTGGCTTCCTGCGAAGTGTTCTTGTTTGGCCACGCCTATTTTAATTTGCAGTTCTCGCAGTCTGACCATGGTTGTAGATTCACAGTCATCACTTGGTTCTCGCAAAAGTCTTACTTCTCGTAGAGCATTCAGAATGTCAGCCTGGTCCATGGCGCGTCCACCCTCCACAGTAGCCTCACCTGCGAGCTTGTCAGCCCGCTCATTTCCTTGTACCCCCGCATGCCCTGGCACGAAGATGAAACTAATGTTTGCCAGCCGAGACCACTCCAGAGACAGCAACCACTCTCTTCGGATCCACCCCATCTCTATCCTCTTGAGCATGCTCATTGAGTCGCTAAGGAAACATGCCCTAGTGAATGTATGTGTCTCGAACCATGTTATTGCTTTACTTACTGCTATGACTTCCATAGCCAAGCTACTTGTGGTCTCAGCAAAAGCACCGGAGTCCTCCTTCACAATTCTCCCTCCGGCCTGAGCCGTAAAGGCCCATGAGCTTCTCACATGTCGGACGACCGACCCATCTGTGTATATGACAGCACCACCGCTTAACGAATTCTCGAAAATCAAAGCTTGTTCTTCCGCCTCCACAGCAGCCGAATTTTCTTGTCTGCATTTTCTGTCTAGTTGGATGCAGACTGAAAGAGACGTACAGAAATCTGTTGGCACTTGTACCCACTCCTCGTCAGGTTCTAAGTCTTCAAATGAACATAACCCCGGGAAGGTTAACCTGGTCAACAAATGCCCGCAGAAGTCGGATGTGTCGGCCTAACGGCGCAAGAACACAGCTCTGCTGTAAACAGGCACAACGCAGTCACATCCGAAAAAAAAAATCCGGATGAACGCAGCAGAAGAAGAAGAAATGAACATAACATACCTGTTGAAGAATGTCCTCGGCTTGACCCATCCACGACCTTCCTCTTTTTAACCTGCTGCCCTTCACCTTCCTAATTTCACTATGCAGTGGATGTTGTGTGTTTGCGTCAACTGAGGTAGGCGCGTGCTCTGCAAATTTGTATTATGTCTTCAATGGTTGGAAAATCAAGAAGGTAGCGCATCGCCCTGCATGCTGTATCTCTTCTACATCCAAGAATAATGCGCATGACTTCGTTCTGTATCCTTTTCATCCTTTCTATCTGCTTATGGCTTAGAGAGCAGGAGTCTCCGTGGCGAAGAGGTCAAGCCGTGTGACTCGTGCTCCGAAGGTTGTGGGTTCGATTCCGGGCCGCGTCCTTCGGTTTACGAGTTAAATGTTTCGGAGACTCCTGTGGGTCGTCGCTAATAGCCTCGGAGTTCGTGCTTTGTGTGACGCTTTCCGTGCTGCGGAAAGAGACCGAGCCATATGGGATAAAACCATATCGACTTTTAAGTCGACTTTTAACCAAGCGACTTTTTGTTTTAGGCTTAGAGACAGGATCTCCATCGCATACTCAAAATGTCCTTTGCTTAACTGTTGTTCAACTATTGGTCTAGCTCTTTGTTCCAATAGTTTTGCGTACAATTTCCCGATATGGCTCAGGAGTGATATACCTCTGTATGTTTCGCACTCTCTCATATTACATTTCTTTGTCCATATTGGTACTGTTATTGCCTGTTGCCAATATAGAGTTTTTTTTTTTTTTTTTAGCATATCCTTTACAGGACCTCGCTGTCAACACCAGCATCTTTCAGCTGTATGTTGATTTCTTGGCAAAATTACGCTCAGTAGTTTGCCATTGCTTTCTGAGCGGCCGGTTCACATACCCCCTAAGTTACTGATGCGATTCGAACCACTACTTATTCGAACCGTCATCACGTTACCGACGAGAGTATACGAGATTACGGAGAAAAGTCATAACCTCTAAACCACGAAGCCGGCCAATATAGAGTAACGAGTTCTTCTTCTTCGTTCATCCGGAGTTTTTTTTTTTTTCGGATGTGATTGCGTTGTGCCTGTTTACAGCAGAGCTGCGTTCTTGCGCCGTTAGGCCGACACATCCGACTTCTGCGGGCTTTTGTTGACCGGGTTAACCTTCCCGGGGAGTAACGAGTTCAATTCAATGTTTTGGCTCAATTATAACGCGTAAAGAGGAGCATTGGGGGGGGGGGGGGGGGGGGGGGGGGGTCATTTGGAGCTGGTCTATTAAGAAGTTCCTCTGCTAACTTGGTTTTTAATGTTGGCGAGAACTTTCCATTACTATATTTCATAAGCCCACTAGGTTGAATATATTTTCCTATAAATTTCGTTGTGATGTAAAAATCTCTCGGGTGTAATTTCTCTGCTGCTTCTTCTGCTGCTTCTTCTGCCTCTTTTGCACAGTCATGTTAATATTGTCTATCTAGCACCCATATCCGCTTCCTAACTTCTTTATTAGTATTAGCGACTGTGTATCTTCCGGGATTTTGATTTTTGCAGCTCTGGTTGTGCTATTATTTAAATATGTTGTTACATTTTTCCTTTCTTCTATTTTGATCACACTGAACCTTTGGACAAGCGGATTTTCATGCTTATAATAGTTTTTATTTTAGTGTTTAATGTAAACAACCTGGTATATGCTGCTGACACGATTTTATCCTTGAAAATGAAACTCATTTACAAGAAGTGATAAATATAATTGCAACAGAAAGTCAAAACAAAAATCTTAGTCTGAAAAACAGAAACATTTCAATGCTAACTAGAAGGAAAATTTCCCCCAGCCCAATGCAACATCAAAGTTAATGGAACTAGTCTGAAATAAGCCAATGTGTTTTTGTAATTTGGTACTTTGCAAATAGCAGATGGTTTAGTTTTAGTCGTTTTAGTCGTTGGATCAACATCACGGCACACGGTTTAAACCATAAGTGCTCCGTTTTCCTCCTAACTCAAACCTGAGTTTGGAGAAACTCAGCTAAATGCACGAACTCCGTTGCATCGGCGAGGATCCTGAAAATGCTTTGGGTAGATTTTTAACTCGACATTTTGCCCGGGCAGCGTCGTTAGGCTACTCTTTTTCGATTTCCAACTGCCAAGGGATTTTTTACGTGCGCAACAATACACACGGGCGTCCGATCTCACTACCCAGAGACCAGGGGAAACTACTGGAAGTTTCAGGTGGATTTAAAAAAATTAAATCCTGATCCTGCAGTGGTTATTCTGTCCAGCCTTTTCTTCACAGCTTTTGCAGTCCTGGTTGCTTCTGAAGTGACTGCACCCTTGCGTAATGATGTACGCCACGAATTTCGGTCTTTGGCAGCGGTCTCCCAAGTGTCATGATGCATTCCGAAAGCTTTTATTGAGATCTTCAGACTGTCTTTATAGCGTTGCATCTGGCCGCATTGGGAGCGTTTACCTCTACGCAGCTCGCCGTAAAAACCGTGTGATTTTTAGAAGAATGACTAGCTGACCCGGCCCGGCTTCGCCCAGGCCCTGGCGGGGATCTATCTATCTATCTATCTATCTATCTATCTATCTATCTATCTATCTATCTATCTATCTATCTATCTATCTATCTATCTATCTATCTATCTATCTATCTATCTATCTGTCTGTCTGTCTGTCTGTCTGTCTGTCTGTCTGTCTGTCTGTCTGTCTGACCCGGCCCGTCTTCGCCCAGGCCCTGGCGGGGATCTATCTATCTATCTATCTATCTATCTATCTATCTATCTATCTATCTATCTATCTATCTATCTATCTATCTATCTATCTATCTATCTATCTATCTATCTATCTATCTATCTATCTATCTATCTATAGCCAGGGGACTTAACTTAAGATATAACAATGCTACTAAAAGTTATGTCCCTTGTTTTATATTTTCTTATGTTCAGTCATGTAATTACAAAATTAAATTTTAGTAAGGTAATAGCTGATAGTACACTAAAAAAAACTATGACAGTTGGTTGCACTGGAATGAGAAGAAGACGTGTAGAAAATTTCATCTCAATCGGATGGACCGTTCGCGAACGCATAAAGAACGGACCCACATACATCCATACATACATACATACATCGCCTTTTATAGATATAGATGATAGCCCAACGTGCAGATTAAAAAAAAACGTAACGAATATACTCACATACTCAAAGTAGCTTACTGACTACTCGCTAGTTTGAGTCTCCGTGACAAAGTGGTCAAGCCGTCTGACTCGGGCTCCGAAGGATGTGGGTTCGATTCCACGCTGCGTCCTTCTGTTCACGAGTGCATTTTTTCCGGAGACTCCTGAAGATCGTTGCTGAAGCTACGGAGTTCGTGCTTTGTGCGACGCTTTCCAAGCTGCGGAAAGAGACGGAGCCATATCATGCCATATGGGATAAAACCCGGTGCAGTGAAGTCGACCCTGTAGACTTTTAAGCGATTTTATAAAAGTCAACTGGCAAAGAGACTCGCAACAAAAGAAGGCAGTCCACATTCTTTGATTACATCTTAAGAAGGGGAAAGTTGAAGTACGCCGTGACAGTGGAAAAGGGGAGAAGAAGCAGCGAGAGAGAGAGAGAGAGAGAGAGAGAGAGAGAGAGAGAGAGAGAGAGAGAGAGAGAGAGAGAGAGAGAGAGAGAGAGAGAGTGAGAGAGAGAGAGAGAGAGAGAGAGAGAGAGAGAGAAGTTGCTTGACAATAGACCAGTATGGTATGGAGAAACATCACTATCAGAAATGATTGACAGTACATGAGACAGAAAGCTGTGGGCAGACATGATAAATGAGTTGAGTTGAGTCAAGAACCGACATCACTGCACTCAGGACATTCCTATACGTGCTCCGTCCCATCGTTCAACAGCCAGCGAAGAGTCATACTATTAATCGTACCCATCGCTATCTGATTAAAAGTTCTCCTGGTCTTCTCTCTTAGTTTTGAGATTCTTCCAGAACCGCTGCCGATCACCAGCAATCTCATTCTTTCCACATATGGGTTCTCAATCTCAAGCATGATAATTAACGCCACGAAGCTTGGGTAGAAGAAATAAAGTTAAGGACCATAATACACGAATTAAAGCGCAATATACTTATGATACTAGAGACATATTTTTATAAACAAATCGGCGTTCCAGGGTTGATGTGGTTAACATTACGCAGGTTGACTTCACTGCCCAATACATTTCTTGGTATTTATGTTATGCGAGTTCTACCTGGATGCATAGGACAATTAAAAAAAAAAAATCCACCTCTATACGAATTCGAACCCATTGCTATTAGGTCAAGAGGAAAGCGTCTAGCCGAGTCTTGCTAGACGTCCCGGTTTTCAGGGATAGTGCCATTCTTCTTCTTCTTCTTCTTCTTCTTCTTCTTCTTCTTCTTCTTCTTCTTCTTCTTCTTCTTCTTCTTCAGCTTTCCGAGCCATTGAGGTTCTTTGCTGCAAATACAATCCGTCTCCATTCGTCTCTCTGGTGGACTTTCTCTTGCCAGTCGTTGATTCCAAGTGCTTGTAGGTCTGTACATGTATTATCTCTCCACCGTCTTCTTGGTTTACCTCGGGGTCTACGGTCATTTATTTCCTGAGTGTAAGCGAGTTTTGTTTCCCTATTATCTGCCATTCTTTCTATACGCCCGAGCAACTGCAGTCTATTATCCCCCATGATACCAGTGACCAGCGGGGACTCAAACAGATCACAAATGTCTTTGTTACCTCTTCCTTTCCAGGGATAGTGCCATTAAAAAAAAAAAAAAATTAAATATATCACTGTCCCGAAAAAATGCTTTCGGGACGCCCTTTTGTCCAGTGTTTTCCTGTCAAATTAAAGATTTAACAGAATCGAACTGTTTCTCGATTGTCATTTGGTGGAACTTTTGAACTTGTGATTGGGATTAAGAGCAGAATTTGTCAAGCAAAAGCAACATTTTAGAAAATCATAATAATCGTATGTAATAAGTCACTACCACTGAATGTCAGACAGAGAGTACTGAAATGATGTAACAATATATTTTGCCATATGGCAGTGAATGATAGAACGTGAATGGACAAATTAGGAAACGTTTGGAAGCAACTGAGAGGGGTTCCTGAGACGAACGTTGCGAATACATTGAACTGCCAGAGTAATTAACAGCGATTGCCTGAAAGAGGCTAGTGAAGGTGAAACGATATACACAATTATCAGAAAGAGACAAACAACTTTCTTCGGTCATATGGGAAGAGTGGCATTGGAAAACATTGTGACGACTGGAAAGATCAGTGGGAAAAGAGGCAGAGGAAAATCGAGAGAAATGATCCTGGATATATTGAGACAGTGGCATGCAGGAATATCTTGAAAAGAGTTCAGCAGGAACACCAAGGAGAGACTTGAACGCCTACGCCAGCTGCAGAGCACGTGATGACGATGCTGAATGACACTATTATCTATTAATTTGTGAAACACCTTTCCTAATTCTAAGAGAAACAGTAACATCCCGGTTTTTCAGTTACAAGATACATGTAATCAGATTGCAACGGGCACTATTAGTATTGGGACTTTACGCTGGCTGTTGAAGATGAGAACTAAGCGCGTATGGGAATGCGCCGAGTGCAGTGATATCGGTTCTTGACTCAACTCATCTCTCATTGGAGTCTCTGTGGCGAAGTGGTCAAGCCGTTTGACTCGTGCTCCGAAGGTTGTGGGTTCGATTCCGGGCCGCGCCCTTCGGTTTACGAGTTAAATGTTTCGGAGACTCCTGTGGGTCGTCGCTGAAAGTTACGGAGTTCGTGCTTTGTGCGACGCTTTCCGTGCTGCGGAAAGAGACCGAGCCATATGGGATAAATCCCGGTGCAATGAAGTCGACCCTTTCGACTCAACTTTTAAGCGACTCAACTCAACTTTAAAAAAGTCGCTTAAAAGTCGACTTCATTGCACCGGGTTTTTATCCCATATAGCTTAGTCTTTTTCCGCAGCGCGGAAAAGCGTCTCATGTCACAGCACGAACTCCATAGCTCCAGCGACGACCCTCACGAGTCTCCAAAAAATGCACTCGTGAACGGAAGGACGCGGCCCGGAATCGAACCGACAACCTTCGGAGCCCGAGTCAGACGGCTTGACCACTTCAGCGCGCGTGAATAGTCGAATAGTCAACTCAACTCAGTTACAAGATTTGGCAACCCTAGTCTCGCCGCTAGGCAATAGCAGCACCTATAAGAAGTGTAATGGTTCAGTCACTAGATGTACACTGGTGGAGATGATAATGATGAAGAAACCTGAGCACCCATAGACCTGTCCGGAGTGCAATGATAACGCCCCTCAATCAATCAATCCATCATGTGCCGTCTCCACAATGGAGGTTGGCTGCAGTGGATCTCCAACACTGTTTGTTTCTGGCCCTGAATGTACATTCTGTCAGATTGTTGTTCGTCCATCTCTTGATGTTATCTTCCCACTTGTATCGTTGTCTGCCTCTTGCTCACTTGCGCTATATATGGTTTTTATGAGAGTATTATGTCTTTTAACATGGCCAAACTTTAATTTGCCTCAGAAAGCACAGAAAGAGATAAAATCAGCATGTCACATAACAATAGAAGAGAAAATGTTTAACAAAGTTTATAGATTCAAGGGGCAATCCTAACATCAGATGAAAGGTAAATGCCCAACATAATGACCCTCACTAATCACTAAATCAGATGTCACGTATGGGAATGCCTTGAGTGCAGTGATGTCGGTTCTTAACTCAACTCAACTCACAATGAAAATATTATTTCGTTGCAAAATTTTCGCGGTTGAAAATTTTTGTAAATACACGGAAGTTCTTAAAGCTCTCATAAAAACATTGAGCCCGCAGAAGTGGATGTACTGCAGACGACAGAGACTGGGTAGTGGTAGTGTTACTAAGTAGTAGTAGTAGCCGGAGAGATACCTTCTGGATTAAGTTGTGAAGTTATCATGAACAGATCGGACAGTCTCAGGTCGGAGACAGCCATGTCCTCAGTCCTGGCCATAGATCCCGGGGCCAGTACCAGCACCACAAATACAAATACGCGGAGTGTGAGGATTAACGTCATGGAAGGAGTAGGGGCTCGGGTTGTTAGGGGCCCCGACTGGAAGTGGGGCAAACAGGACGGGGGAGAGGGTCATGTAGGGACTGTGAGGAATTTTGAATCTCCAGAAGAAGTTGTGGTGGTTTGGGATAATGGAACTGCCGCAAATTACCGGTGTGCTGGGGCGTATGATCTGAAAGTGTATGATAGTGCATCAACAGGTATGTAGTAACTTATGTAGCCATGTTATTTTGTGTTAATTAAATTTAACTTTAAAAAAAGGACTTTCTTTAAATATAAATGATTATCAAGAAAACAGAAACAATGGTTATAACACAGGAAGAGATGGTAGGTAGTATCAACAAGTGCCATAACAATAGAGGGGAGAATGTTTATTAACCAAATTGATATATTCAAATTTCTAGGAGCAATCACAACATCAGATGAAAGATGCACAACATAGATGAAAGCAGAATATCATAAGCAAATGCCACATTTCAGAAGATGAGAAATGTGA
The DNA here is from genome assembly GCA_014155875.1 of Cepaea nemoralis. Lineage (NCBI taxonomy): Eukaryota > Metazoa > Mollusca > Gastropoda > Stylommatophora > Helicidae > Cepaea > Cepaea nemoralis. Next base: position 81,624 of record JACEFZ010011779.1, on the reverse strand, counting down.
TGTAGCAGTAAACTTCAGCTTGGACTGCTAGAGTAACTAAGATGAAAGCAGAATGTCATAACTAAGATGAAAGCAGAATATCATAACTAAGATGAAAGCAGAATATCATAACTAAGATGAAAGCAGAATATCATAACTAAGATGAAAGCAGAATATCATAACTAAGATGAAAGCAGAATATCATAACTAAGATGAAAGCAGAATGTCATAACTAAGATGAAAGCAGAATGTCATAACTAAGATGAAAGCAGAATATCATAACTAAGATGAAAGCAGAATATCATAACTAAGATGAAAGCAGAATATCATAACTAAGATGAAAGCAGAATATCATAACTAAGATGAAAGCAGAATATCATAACTAAGATGAAAGCAGAATATCATAAGCAAAAGCTGTATTTCATAAAATGAGAAGTATCTTATACAGTAAGTTACATTTACTGAAAGCCGGAAAGAGAGTACTGAAACGTTATTTAGAACCTTACCTTCTGTATGGTAGTTAAACATGGAACGTAAATGAACAAATTAAGAAGATTGGAGGCAGCAGAGATGTAGTTTCTGAGATGCATGTTGTGAGTACCTTGGACTGCAAGAGTAACTAACAATGATTGTCTGGATAAGGCTAATGAAAGAACATTATGTAAAATATAAGAAGGAGACAATTCACGTTCTTGGTTATATTATGAGAAGTGAGGTACTGAAAATCATCATGACGACTGGAAAGATCGGTGCTAGAAAAGACATGGGCAGACTGAGAAAAATTATGCTGGATGGACTAAAGAATATAAGAGTTCGTTCGGAACACCAGTAGCACCACAGTCTATTAATTAGTTGCATATCCTTTATAAGAATTCACTGTCAACTCCAGCCTTTTTTGGGTGTTGTGATACCTGGGCAAATTTACGTTTAGTAGTTTGCTATGACTTTCTGAATGATCGGCACTCACACCATTGTATAGAAACCAACGCAAGGTGATCTTCTTTTAAATCGCCTACAGCTGTGTTTTTAATGCAGTGTGCGGGATTGTTAATTGTGTTTGTAATCGCTTTGCTACAGCGCAGATACAGTTATGTTCACTTTATATTTCATGTTACCGCTCTTTTTCTCACTACATTTGCTGCTCTGTTTCTCACTACATTTGCTGCTCTTTTTCTCACTACATTTGCTGCTCTTTTTCTCACTACAAGTGACATTTAAAACTGCTTAAGTAAGGATTAAATTTAGCAAAAGGTTGCTCTTGCCGTGGTTATTCTTGTTATCATTTTTTCAAAGCGTCTTCCATATGATGTTTGGACTATTCCAAGATAGTACAACCACTGTTGTGCAATCCTGATACATTATGATAGACAACCCACACAATTGGCAGTAACCCTGACATGTTTTGGCTGTTTGTGATTTATTGACAAGTTTACCTTCAGTAGTTTGCCATTGCTTTCTGAACAACAGGCACTCATACCTGTATGAAACCAGCACAAGGCAGTCTGCTTGTAAATCACCAGCAGCTGTGTTTCGAACACGGTGTGAGGGATTGCGAATTGTGTCTATAACCCCTTCGCCACAGTGCCGGCAGTACAACTGTAGTCGTGTTTATTGTTTAACCATGTTTATTGTTTAACCATGTTTATTGTTTAACCATGTTTATTGTTTAACCATGTTTATTGTTTAACCATGTTTATTGTTTAACCATGTTTATTGTTTAGCCATGTTTCTGATCTATATAGCAGTAGTGATGTAAGCTGAAGTTTTTCTGTGGGATGGGGAAGCCAGCCCCAAGGCCAACCTTCCTTACTGGCCACTTATGGCATGTATGTCAGACTTCAGTGTGTAACTATTCTGTATATCCTTTCAAGGTCCTGTAACACCCTCTTTCTTATAGATGCCTCTAATTTATGGCATTTAATTATTTTATTATTTCTGTAACCATGTCAAATATAATTTTTATAATTGTTAATTCAAATCTTAGGGATCAAGCATGATGGAACTATGTGCGATACATGCCGTCAGCAGCCAATATTTGGGATTCGCTGGAAGTGTGCAGAGTGTCCAAATTATGACCTATGTTCAGTTTGTTACCATGGAGACAAGCATAATTTACGACATCGGTTTTACAGGATTACCAGCCCAGGAACTGAAAGGTAATAATTTAAGTTTCCCCCTCATATTCCTCTTGTTTCCTTAACAGAGCAATTTGAACTTGTTTTGTTATTAGTTTAGGCTGTAAATTTAACCCCTTTCTTTATTGTCATTATTTTATGAATCTAGCTGTGCATAGACTTTTGTTCTGTGGCAAAATTCCATGTAGTGATAAATGTTAAGTTTTCTTCAGCTGTTGCTCTATTCCTATCAAATGCTCCATTCATCTGACTTTGGTGACCAATTGTCTCATTCTGCAAAAGCTGGATACTCAATGAGATGATGATTGTTTAGCTGCTTTCTAATCGTTTGTGCAAATTGGACACTATGGAGAGATTTGTGAATGCATTCTGCATGAGCAATCTGGACATTTTTAGGAAAGCTAAGTCGCAAAGACAACTTATCACAAACATCAGAAAGAGGTAGTCACAATTATCAGAAGACTAAAACTGGAACATGTTATGACAACATGGAAGATTTGTGGAAAGAGAGGTAGAGGAAGGCAACGAGAGAAAATTCTTGACAGTCTTGTCTCATGGCATGGAAAGGATTCATGCCATCTGAGATTGCAATTTATGGAGAAGCATAATCGCCCATGCCAGCTGGCAAGAAACTTGATGATGATAATTCTGCTAGGTGCGTTTCTTCTGTATGTAGAGGGTCTGGATGGATAGGACACACTAGGAGGATGGATGGTGGTTACCAAAGGAAATCTGTTTTTATGAATTACAGATGTGTAAAAGATCTTGGGGTCTGCCTCTATTATGGTACAGAAATGTGTGTAAGTGGAACATGATTGATACAGGCATTGATATTGCACCCTGGGAGCAAGTCACCTCTGATCATGTTGCAAAGAGGGCAAAGATAAGAAAAAGAATAAAGACAAAGGAGAAAATGATTGCAGACAGGTCACACACCAAATATGTGAGTGTCAGATGGTGCGTGATGGCGGAAATGACCACATGTTCACATGCATCCATTGTGGACAATCATATACCGCACCCGGGAAGGTTAACCCGGTCAACAAATACCCGCAGAAGTCGTATGTGTCTGCCTAACGATGCAAGAACGCAGCTCTGCTGTAAACAGGCACAATGCAATCACGTCCGAAAAAAACTCCGGATGAACGCAGAAGAAGAGGAAGAATATACCGCACGAATTGGTCTGATCAGACACATTCACTACTGCTATGGGTTGTAGTTATTATTCCTTTTTTTGAAGCACAATGTAACAAACTATCGTCTGTCAAGATGGCAAGGTGCCAGTCAGTCAAAGGGTCTGGTCGATACTCAAAGTGTATAGGAAGAGCCAGGCAGACTTTTAATCAAACTGCAACTTGAATAATCAGCGTGAGAACTCTTCAATGACTTTTGAAGAGGCAGACGGAGCATTTGTAGAAATGTCTAGAGCAGTCGTTCTCAGCCCTGTTTGGCCCATACACCCCTTCACCATATATTCAGAATGTCATTCCCTCCCCCTCCACCCTCGTATTTCCTCCCTATAAACCCCGCCCCCACCCCTCCACAGTATACGTAAACTTGACTAAATGGTGCGCAATATGTGGTGCCGAGTCCATATTTTCTGGACTAAAATGGTGTGCAACATGTGGTGCTGAGTCCGTATTTTCTTGACTGATTTGGTGCTCATTGTGTGGTGCTGGGTCCCTATAGTCTGCACTAAATGGTGCTCTTTGTGTTGTGCTGGGTCCCTGTTGTTTGCACTAAATGGTGCTCAATGTGTGGTGCTGTGTCCGTATTGTCTGCACTACATGGTGTGCAATGTGCTGTGGTGCTGGGTCCGTATTGTCTGCACTAAATGGTGCGCAATGTGCAGTGGTGCTGGGTCCGTATTGTCTGCACTAATTGGTGCACAATATGCTGTGGTGCTGGGTTCATATTGTCTGCACTAAATGGTGCGCAATGTGCAGTGATGCTGGGTCGGTATTGTCTGTACTAAATGGTGCTCAATGTATGATGTGCTGGGTCCGTATTGTCTGCACTAAATGGTGCTCAATGTGTGATGTGCTGGGTCCGTATTTTCTGCACTAAATGGTGCTCAATGTATGATGTGCTGGGTCTGTATTTTCTGCACTAAATGGTGCTCAATGTGTGATGTGCTGGATCCATATTGTCTGCACTAAATGGTGCTCAATTTATGATGTGCTGGGTCCGTATTGTCTGCACTAAATGGTGCTCAATGTATGATGTGCTGGGTCCATATTGTCTGCACTAAATGGTGCTCAATGTATGATGTGCTGGTCCGTATTGTCTGCACTAAATGGTGCTCAATGTATGATGTGCTGGGTCCATATTGTCTGCACTAAATGGTGCTCAATGTATGATGTGCTGGGTCCATATTGTCTGCACTAAATGGTGCTCAATGTATGATGTGGTCAGTTTTATGTGGGATTCCTTACCCTCCTTCCCTGGAAAATCTTCTGGTGTACATTCTGTACAGCTGTATCTACTAGGGAAGCCTGTTGTTACAAACAGTCCTGTATTACTGATGACCAATGGATAATATTGTTTCAGTTTACCTATGCTAGACTAGTTAGATTACATATAAATCTTCTTCTCCCCCCTTTGTTCAAACTCACATAGTCTGTAATAAAATAGTCGATACCTTCAGGTACATGACATTTTCATGCAGTTGTTGGGGAATGAAGTTGATTGATGGTGCCACATTTATTTCTTCTTCTGCGTTTGTCTGGAATGTTTGTTTTGGATGTAACTGCATTATGCCTGTTTACAGCAGAGCTGTGATATTTGCTATTTTTGTCCGGCACGTCCGACTTCTTCAGACATTTGTTGACCATGTTAACCTTCCCGGGTACATTTATTTCAATGTGCAGTAACAAGTAAAAAAGGACGGTTTTACATGTCTTGATGGGTTTTGGGTAAATGGTGCTAGCCCATTATTTGTATAGACCAGTCGACACTGGATTTGTGTTGTGGTCAACCTTTATTTCCCAGGACATTTTGTGGTACCTATTTTAGGCAGGGACAGCCTGGAAGCCTTGGTCAGTTTTAAAGAGATTTTCATAGAGATTCAAACCCATGATCATTCAGTTTGCCAGTAGGCAAGCATGCTAGCCACTTTGCTACCACGACTTCATAGGTTGCATTATTTATACATATTAAACCAGCGAAGATGATACACAGGCATTTATCCACCTATTTATTTCATAACATACAGAGTTCTGCTGGAGCCGCGACGTAAGAGCAAGAAGATCACGGCCCGTGGCATATTTCCTGGAGCTAGGGTGGTCAGAGGTGTGGACTGGCAGTGGGAAGACCAGGATGGAGGGAATGGACGTAGAGGGAAAGTCACTGAAATACAGGTACATGTTTTTGGCATCTTGTTTTTGTTGCAGTAGTTACTATACCAGGATGGTATGCCAAGTTTTATCTTGTCTAGTGTGTCCTCTAATCTCTGCTTCTTTCTTCTACTTCAGTGAGCGACAATCAATAATTGTGAATTTGTTTAGGTGCTAAAATTGTAATAGTTAAAAACATTAGACATATGAATATCTTATATATTGTACATACAAACAACGCTATTAATATTCTCAGGATGCTATTAGAAAGAGCTATAGAAGTAAGAACAGATCTATACACGTGTGTCATAGACTACACAAACGCATTTGGCAGTGTGAAGCATGACAAAATAATAAAATCATTAAAGCAACTGAACATTGACAGCAAACATCTGCGAATAATAAAGAAGATGTATTGGCAGCAAACAGCAGTCGTAAAAATCAACAACCTTGTAGGAACATTTCAGTGTATAAAGAAGGGTGTCAGAAAAGGTTGTGTATTGTCTCCTTATTTGTCCTCATTATAGAGTGAATATATAATGAGATTTACAGAAAATATGCCATGGATCCTGGTTTGTGGACATAATACAAATAACTGATGTTATCTGATGACACCGTCTTGATAGCAATAAGCCTGAAGGATCTACAGGAAATGACAGATACAGTGTTTGCAGAAAGTGAAAAAAATGGGCCTTAATTTGAATAATAGAAAGACAGAAGTCATGGTGATAAAAAAAACAGATTGCAATTATAGTACAGGACGTTATTTTGGGGCAAGTGCAGAAATTCAGATATCTTCTTCTTCTTCTTCTTCGTTCATCCGGAGTTTTTTTTCCGGATGTGATTGCGTTGTGCCTGTTTACAGCAGAGCTGCGTTCTTGCGCCGTTAGGCCGACACATCCGACTTCTGCGGGCATTTGTTGACCGGGTTAACCTTCCCGGGGGTTTCTTAGGACGTTTGACTCTCACTGTTGTGGTGTTATCCCCCATCCCAGCTGGTCCATATAGAACAGCCAAAGATCCTGGTCAGCCCTCAAGGGAAGGCAGGGGCAGACCATGGGCATTCCCCGCCATCCAAGGAGGCTTCCATACTTGCAGAGCCGATACATAGCGCTCTGGTACTGGGCTCACCCAAGGAATCGTCACGTCCTGCACATGGCTGCTTAGCCTCACTTCCGTATATTGGGCCTTCCGTTCACCATAGGCTGTTCTTCCGGAAACCAGAAGTATGCAGTCTGCAGATGACATCCACACAGTGAGCTTTCGATTCGGACTTTCCATGTAATGGATTTGCTAGCCAAGCAATATTCCATTTCGTGCCACTAGGACACTTTTCCACCTTTTATGAAGCCCACACAGTGGGCTTTTGATTCAGACTTTCCACGTAATGGATTTGCTATCCAAGCAATATTCCATTTCGTGCCACTAGGACACTTTTCCACCTTTTATGAAGCCCACACAGTGGGCTTTTGATTCGGACTTTCCACGTAATGGATTTGCTATCCAAGCAATATTCCATTTCGTGCCACTAGGACACTTTTCCACCTTTTATGAAGCCCACACAATGGGCTTTTGATTTGGACTTTCCACGTAATGGATTTGCTATCCAAGCAATATTCCATTTCATGCCTCTGGGTCTTCATGCACCTTTAAATGTCAACCTGTATATAGTTAAAGTAATCTGCGGTCAACTTTAGCTTGTTGATATCTCCATAGAGCTTGTCCTCAAATGAAGCAGGTGTGGGCCAAAATATCTTTCTCTGTTCTGCATACGTTGGGCAATCCTGCAGCAAATGTTTTGCTGTCATTTTTCCAGTTCTACAATTACATTCATCGGTATCTCCTATCTTTAGTTTATTGAACAAGTGGTATTTCAGCCTGTTATGTCCTGTGCGGAGTCTGAAGATTGCTACTTGTTCTCTTCGGTCGAGTTTGTAATATGCATCATCCTTCTGATGGCCTGGATGCTCTGATTCCCATTTGGTTCTATAAGTGCTTTTTATCAACCTCTTTGCCTCATTATAGGTTATGTCTATGTCAGGCTGTGGTAGTCGTCCGCCCTCTTTTGCCAGTCTGTCAGCCTCTTCGTTTCCAGGTATACTGCAATGTGATGGGATCCACTGTATTACAACTTTTTTGGATTTCTGGCATAGACCATGGAGTGCTGCTCTTAGGTCAGTTAGTTCTGTGCTGTTATTGCTCTTCAGTATTGAGACAGCTGACTTTGCATCTGTGAAGATAGCTATTTGCTTCTCTTTATTTTCCTCCATCAGGAGCATTTCTGCTGCAGTTTTCAGAGCCTCTACCTCCGCTTTGAAGTTACTTGAAAATTTTCCAGTTGCCATTGAATGTGTTTTTTTCGCTCCATTTTTTAAATTTAGGAGAATTCCTCCTCCTCCATTCTCTATTGAATTTTTGGCTGATCCATCTGTATATGCATGGGTCCAATTCCTGCTTGGGTAATGTTCTTTTATGTAGTTTAGGGTTATTTCTCTTCTTTCGGTTTCATGCTGAGTGTTCTTTTTCTCAATACCAGGAATGTTTTCTATCATCTCAGGCAGTTGCTGCTGTCTCCAAGCTGGGAACTTGTGTGCATTGTGTATGGGCTTGACTGTTGATATGTTAAGAATAGGATCTGACCTAATCCTTCGTTTTGCAGTTTCTACAAAGTTGCTACGCTTCAGTCTTCCCTTTCCAAAACCATTAAATCTGTTGTACATAGGGTGGTCTGTCAATCTTCTAAATTGTTCTGCTTGTTGCTGGGCTCTGCTATCTCTTCTATCCTGCATTGGTTGTAAACAAGTGATCTTTTCTAATTCATTAATAGGCGTTGTCTTCAGGCTTCCAGTTATGATTCGCATTCCTTGATTTTGGACTCTACTTATTTTGTTAAAGTTTGACTTAGCTGCTGTTGCCCAAGCTGCAATGCCATATTCCAGTACTGGCCTCACCCGTCCAGTATATAACTTCTTGAGAACTTTCTCATCTGCTCCCCATGTTGTACCAGCAAGCTTTTTCATGATTGCCATTCTTTGCCTTGCTCTTGTTCGATTTTTCTCAACCTGTGTCTTCCATGTCAGGCGACGATCAAAGGTGACTCCTAGATAGTTTGGATTTTCTTCATGGCGCAATATTTTTCCATTCAATACCAGCTTAGGTTGCTGAGTTTTAGTTGAGAGGGAGAACACTGTGCATGTTGTTTTCTCCTCACTTATCTTCACTAGCCATGATTTTGACCAGTCCTCTAGCGCTAATAGGGCTTGCTGTATTCTGCTGTTAGCTGTACTAATATATTCTTCAGATGTCCATATGGCTAGGTCATCTGCAAAGGATGATGTGTGTACTCTGGCTGGAAAATTTTCCGTGATGTCGTTTATATATGCTAGGAATAATGTTGGTGAAAGAACTCCTCCTTGGGGGACACCTTGCTCCAACAGCATCATTTTGCTGGTTTGTCCTTGTACTTTTGTCCTGGCAGTTCTGTTCTCAAGGTAGTGGCTGATCCATTTGTACATTTTCCCGCAAACATGCATTTTTTGCAGTTTTACTTTCAGTCCTTCCTTCCATACTTTATCAAATGCTTTTTCTAAATCTATCCAGACTGCTAGTGTGTGCTTTTTCTCTTGGAAGGCATCCTCTATTTCCTGAGCTATATAGGTTATTTGATCTTCAGTAGATCTGTACTTTCTGAATCCTGCTTGGTGAGGTGTTAAGAGTTGGTTTTCTTCCAGATGCCATGTTAGCCTGCCATTGATAATGCGTTCCATTAATTTTCCTACACAGCTAAGAAGACTGATAGGTCGATAGCCATTTGGTTCTTCCAGGTCTTTTCCTTTCTTTGGGACTGGTATTAGTATAGCTTCCTTCCATGCCTGTGGGACTATTCCCCTCTTCCAGCTGTAATTTAGGACTGCTAGTAGTTTCTTTTTTGCCTTAGTGCCTAGTCCTATTAGCATTTCATTTGTGATTCCATCCTTTCCTGGTGATGTCTTCTTTTTTAGGGTATTCATTGCCTGTTCCATTTCTTCCATTGTTAGATTTGCCATCATATATTCTGCTGCTGTCTCTGTATATGTATGATGTATCTGTTTATCTTTGATTGCTTTCTTCTGTTCGGCTGTAATATCAATGTGGTTTGCACTGGCATAGTGTTCCATTAGTGCATTTGCAGCCTTTTTTCCTGTAAGCAAGGCATTTCCTTGTTTAATTGTTATTTGTTTGTTTCTAGGTCCTTCATTGTTCATGGCTTTCACTAGTTTCCATAGTTTGTTTCCATCCCTGTCAAAATTCAGGTTTTCTGTTTTTTTCCTCCAACAATCTCTTGTTGTTTGATTTACTGTTCTTTTATATTTTGCTGAGATGGCTTTGAGAGAGATGTTCGCTTCAGTTGTTTGTTCTCTCTCTGCGGTCTTCCTAGCATCTTCAACTTTGTCCTCCAAAAATTGTAGTTCTTCAGTCCAGTATGGTTTGTAATTTTTCCTTGCTCCTCTTGGAATAGACTCAGTGGCCGCCTGTATTATTGCTCTGTTTAGACTTTCCACCATTTGCTTCATGTTGCCATATCGTGTATTTACGTTTTCACAATATTTGTCTGTTAGTATGGCAAATCTGTCCCAATCTGCTCGTTTGTAATTCCAACGGGGCAAAGGCTTTTGCTCCTGTGGAACATACTCCATATTTATTACAAGCTTGATTGGTCTGTGGTCACTACCTGCTAATTGGTCCAGCACATGGCGATCGATTTTGTGGAGGATGTCTCCTGTGCAGAAAGCTAAGTCTGGAGTAGAAGTGGTAATCCATCTTCTGGAGTAGAAGCTCGGTGTGTCATCCGCTTTGTTAAGTAGATGGAGATTTGAGTCTATTTCCCAGTCCTCCACTTCATCTCCTCTTTTGTCAGTATCTGGGTATCCCCATCTTTCTGAACGGCTATTAAAGTCTCCGACAACAATGCAATTTGTGTCAGTTATTTCCATGTTTGAGAGTGTAAGATCCTTATCTGCCGGGCTATATAGATTGTAAATTCTTATTTTCACGTCCTTTATCATTATATCAACACCTATAATTTCCGTTTGGTTGTCAGAGATCACAGATACTTCGCTGCAAGGTATTGTATTTCGTGTAAGTATTACAACTCCTCCTTTGTGTCCTTCGCGGTCGAAACGTGTGGCCTGATATCCCTCGACTGAAAATGTGCGATTGGCGTTGAGGTGTGTCTCTTGAATGCATGCCACATCTATTCTATCTTTATGAAGACGCTGTGTTAGGGAGGCTTTCTTGTTATAAACTCCTTCTGCATTCCATTGTAGTATGTTGAGTGTCCGGGGTGTTTGGTCAATAGCTCTTAACCTACTCCTCTGTGCCTTGACTCCACAGCACAGGGGAAGGTGACCACCAGTAGTCATGGGTGGACCCCCTCGAGGCAGGGGGCCCGGCACTATCACCGCCTGATGGGACTTCACGGGATTAGCACCATAACGATTAATTTTCATCTGTGGCATCATGAAATGATAAAGTTACGTTGCACTTCTTTGTCAAGCCTGTGGCTCAGTACATCCGATTTCGACAAGCATTTGTTCGGGATGCTTTCCCTAGCCTTTGACTGTCCCCAGTCTACCTACAAGGCAGCAGGTTTGTGCGTCACTTCGTCTGGTCCCTCTCCCTTGACCTGTCCGACATGGGTGACCCTACCAGTAGCTGTGCTACCGTCGGCATAGCTCTTGGGGTCATTGGAACGCTCAAGCCCCTCTACCTCGTCAAGGTGGACGCACGGCAGAGGGGAATTCAGATATCTAGGAACCTGGATAACAGCAGATGGAAGATGCATCACTGAGATTAAGAGCAGAATGGGACAAGCAAAAACTGCATTCTATCAAATGAAGAACGTTTTGTGCAATAAGTCACCGTCCTTGAAAGTTAGAAAAAGAGTTCTTGCATGTTACATAGAAATAGTTTTAATATACTGCGAATCTTGGATAATTAGTAAAGAGGTGACAAAATCCTTGGAAGCCTCGGAGATGTGGTTTTATAGAAGAATGCTGAAAATTAATTGGACAGTCAAAATGGGCAGTGAGGACATTTTAAGGGAAGCTGAATCGCAAAGACAACTTATCACAAACATCAAAAAGAGGCAGTCGTTTTTCAGCCACATTATGAGAAGACAAAAACTGGAACATATTGTGACAACCAGAAAGATTTGTGGAAAGAGAGATAGAGGAAGACAGGCATGAGGAGATTCTTTACAGTCTTGTGTCATGGCACGGAAGAGAGTCAACACACAAATTGATCTATACGTCGGAGATTGAAATTTGTGGAGAGGCATGATCACACACGCCCACCGGCAAGGAACTGGATAATGATGTTGATGGATGGGCAGCGATACAGTTTTCAGTTTAGACAGAGGTGAAATTTAATATCAGTTGTTGTGGAACCCTTGAGGTCACTAAAACAGCACATAAGCAAAGTCAGAAGTATTGATCAGAGCTCATTGAAGTTGAAGAAAAAGTAGAGATAACAGGATACACTAGACCACATCAAAATTGGAAGCATTAGTTACTATGCAGTATGGTATATGGTATTCCAATTTTTTATGTTGTCTAATTTCTGCTTCATTCTTCTGCTTCGATGAGCGATTAATCATTACTTGTGAATGTGTTTATGTGCTGAATTGTAATAGTTCAAGCAGTGATAACATCATTGTAGATTAGATAATGATGAGATTGTGGTATTTCAGGCAGTGATGAGATTGTTGTAGGTTAGATAGTGATGAATTTGTGATAGTTCAGGCAGTGATGAGATTGTTGTAGGTTAGATAGTGACGAGTTTGTGATAGTTCAGGCAGTGATGAGATTGTTCTAGGTTTGATAGTGATGAATTTGTGATAGTTCAGGCGGTGATGAGATTGTTGTAGGTTAGATAGTGATGAGTTTGTGATAGTTCAGGCAGTGATGAGATTGTTGTAGGTTAGATAGTGACGAGTTTGTGATAGTTCAGGCAGTGATGAGATTGTTCTAGGTTTGATAGTGATGAGTTTGTGATAGTTCAGGCAGTGATGAGATTGTTATAGGTTAGATAGTGATGAGTTTGTGATAGTTCAGGCAGTGATAAGATTGTTATAGGTTAGATAGTGATGAAATTATGGTAATTTAGGCCATGATGAGATTGTTGTAGGTTAGATAGTGATGAGTTTGTGATAGTTCAGGCAGTGATAAGATTGTGATTGTTTAAGCAATTAAAATTGTTATAGGTTAGATAGTGATGAAATTGTGATAGTGCAGGCAATGATGAAATTGTAACAGCTTTGGCAGTCATTAGATTGTAATAGTTCATACAGTTGAAGATTGTGATAGCTCATACAACAAGAAAATTGTGATTCTTCAGACAATGATAAGACTGCTATTAATGAGACAGTTGAGTTGAGCTGAGTAAAGAACCGACATCACTGCACTCAGGACATTCCCATACGTGCTCCGTCCCCTCGTTCAACAGCCAGCGAAGAGTCATACTACTAATCGTTCCCACCACCATCTGATTAAAAATTCTCCAGGTCTTCCCTCTCAGTTTTGAGATTCTTCCAGAACCCCTGCCGATCCCCCGCAATCTCATTCTTTCCACATATGGGTTCTCAATCTGTTCCTCCGCCTTCTCCACCTGGTCCCACAAGCGCACGACCACCTTCCCCTTGTGAGACAATGATGAGATTGTCACAACTGGGACAGTTCTCCTTGTCATTGTATGGGCAGTAATAAAAAGTTAATTGCATGTAATTTACAGGATGTCACAGTTAACCCCAGCATGTTTTCGTATGTTTGTAATTTCCTAGGCAGTTTTCCATGAGTAGTTTGCTGTAGCTTTCTGATCGACCAACACTCGTAACATTGTGAAAATCAGTGCAATGCGACCAGCTTCCAAATCGCCTGCAGCTGACCTTGAACCTAGTATGTTGGGATTGTAAAACTGTATTGACTGCCCCTAATCCACCCACGCTGATATAGACACTAAGAAGATCACTATAATTCAGCCAGTAATTGATTCAACAATTATAAACATCTCTTACGATATATTTTTAGTGATACACTTTTTATTCTACGTCTCATCTATAATCAGGACTGGAGTGCCTCGAGCCCTCGCAGCGCTGGCCATGTTCTCTGGGACAACGGAGCCAAAAACCTGTATAGAGTGGGTTTTGAAGGAATGGTAAGTTACCTCTGTCAATAATTACATTTTGTTTATGGCATCTGTGCTGTATGTTTTATTATTTTAAACTGGTGTATGTTGTTTTAAAATTATTTAGAAACCAGGTTCATACGTAGTGTACCTCTGAAGTCAGAGTGGGTTCACCTGATGGTGAGGGACACTATTAATAGGGAAAGCAAATCCACACACAAAATTCAGTCCAGCACAACTAGAAGTAGTTTGTATGGACTACGCTTGAGTTCAAAGTGAGTGAGCGCAAAACATACAAATACGTAGGGTAATATTTGAAAGAACTTTACGCTGACTTTAATGTGATGTGAGACATTTTAAAATTAGTGAAAAAAAGGAATTTAGCACTGCAACCTCTTAATGCCTTGACCATTAGATATGTGTGGGTCTAACCCTAAATTCCTACTACATGTACTAAGGATATTTCTTAATTTTGTTTGTCCATTCAAGACATTACAGTTTATTACACGTAATGGAGGTCAGCATGGCCGAATAGTTGAGAGCGCTTGCTCTTACTTGAAGTGTGCTGATGCCGAGGTAACTGGTTCATCTTCTACACTGGTTTGTTGGACTAAAATGTTGACTTCTTATCCTTGACATTGGGATGTAAATTACAAGTACCGAGAAGTCAAGCATGGGTTCGCCTGATGGCAAGGGACGCTGCTAACAGAGAAAGCTTATCCACACGCAAACATCAGCCCAGTACACTAGAAATACTAGCATGTGTTGGACTACACTTAACTAAGTGAACCCCTTCACCCACCTCCACACCCCCAAAAAAAATTTAAATATATTTTTGTTTTGTCCTGTTGGAAAAAGATTTCTGACCTGTATGATTTTTAGGCTCCAGCCTAATGTCTTCTTTCCCATCTTGCCCTCCCCATGTTCCTTTGTTTGGATTATATTTACAACTTTATGATTTTGGATGTTAGAGTATACTGACCAATAAAATGCTGTCTGCTGCAGCGAGAGAGAGAGAGAGAGAGAGAGAGAGAGAGAGAGAGAGAGAGAGAGAGAGAGAGAGAGAGAGAGAGAGAGAGAGAGAGAGAGAGAGAGAGTGTTAAAGTGCTGTATAGACCTATACTATTGTATGCATGTGACATAAGGACAATCAGCAGAAAAGATGAGAAACATCTGATGGCAGTGGAAATCTGGTTTTTTAAGGAAATTCAAAGGATATGATGGATAGGCAGAAGAGCTTTTTTTTGGGCACGTTATGAGGAGAAATTGATTTGAAAACTTAATGACAGCTGACAAACTTGATGGAAAAAGAGCAAGGGAAAGACAAAGAGATAAATGTCTAGATGGCTTGGCCACATGGCATAATCAAGACAAGAACACAGTTGATTGATTGATTGATTGATTGATTGATTTAGGAACTGACATCACAGCAATCGGGGCATTCCCATAAGCGCTCCGTCCCCATCCTCAGCACCCAGCGAAGAGTTCCAACACTAATAGTAACAGTAGCAATCTGATTATATGTCCGTCTCGCCTTTCCTCTGAGCGTCCGAGTGTCGGCCAGTTCCCCTCGTCACTCCTCGCTGTCGCATTCTTGCTAGACCATGGTGATCCATTTGCTCCTCCAAGGTGTACACGTGCTCCCACAAGGCCACAACCACGTCTGCCTTGTCATGCATCAATACTCCACCAAGTTTTGCCGAGCCAGCCAATCTGTCCGCCTGTTCATTCCCCAGCACACCGGCATGCCCCGGAGAAAAGATCCAGGTGATGCTTGCCACCCGTGACCTCCGAAGTGAAGCAAGCCACTCTGCACAAAGCCTGCCTGTCCTCGCCCTCCTCAGCATGCTTTCTGAGTCAGTTACAATCACGATGTGTGTATGTATCGTGTTCTCCACCTCCATTCTTAAGCTAGATGTTGTGGTATCATACGCCAGGCTCTCCTGCAACAAACTTATCAGTATGGCACATGATAATGATGATGAATTTTGGAGTTTACTGTTGATAAAAGCCCTGTATTATTGTTTATCGTTGCAAATGTTCACCTAGATTTCAGTAACAAATTATATGAAATGATTTTTCTATTGATAGGCTGACTTAAAAGTGATGAATGATGCCAAAGGAGGGTCTTTTTACAGAGATCATTTACCCCTGCTCGGTATGTTTACGTTTAGTCTTGGATGTTGTTTGTGGAAGTGTAGTGGCTAGATGCTTGCCTGCTGGTCGGATGGTCATGAGTTTGAATTTGCATCGAGGCGGATTTAAAAAACTTGACCTGGGCTGCTAGGACAACCCTGCCTAAAACGGGTTGCCAGGAAATGTCTTTGGAAACGAAGGCGCCAACGTGATGTTGACCACATCACTGCTCAAATGATAATTAACTATATAAGCAAATGGGTCTTGCAAGGGCTCTATGGCAATGGGGTTACGAATGCAATTTGTAATCCCGCTTACTGCGTTCGAAACAACTGTGGGAAATTTAAAGCAGAACGCTTTACGTTGGTTTTCATACAATGGAATGAGCGCCGGTCATTTAGAAAACAATCGCACACTACTGAACGTAAATTTGCCAAGAAATCACAAACAGCCAAAAAATGCCTGGGTTGACTGTGACATCCTGTGAAGGATATGCAACTAATTAGCACCACATGCCCAGTATGCTGAAAGTGTATACAAGGGCCCTTTACTTACTTGTGATCTCAGGCGTTTGATATAGAGTCCATCAATTGTGAAAACGAGTGGGTTGAAGTACCAGAAGACATGATGGACTGGCACAACGTAACAGTAACACTGGGTCGTGAGTGCAGAGAATGGGCAGCAGGTCATCGCACAGAGGTTGAGGTGTAACAACAGATCCAGAGTAACACACATCAAGGTGACATTGTGATCTATACTAATGGGTCAGTGGTGAGAAACATACGTAGTGGTTGGGGTTTCATTACGAAGGCTAATGGAAGATTCTTAAAAAAGGACAGTCTGGCATATGAGGCTATGATCTCCAGCATGAGAATGGAGGTGGAAGCAGTCTCGACTGTATTCTATTGATTAGAGGAGACCACTGCAATACACGTATTCATTACGGACTCAAGGAGTATGCTTAGTAAGGTGGAGAAAGGAATGTTTTGTGTGGAATGGCTCACCTCACTTCAGAGGTCACAGATTGTGAGAATTGTATGGATTTTTGCCCTGGCCATGCGAGAGTGCGGGGGAATGAACTGGCTGATAGGCTGGCAGGGAATGCACCTCTTGCTGGTAGATTACCTATGGACAAGGGGAGGTAGTCGTACACCTGTGGGACCAGGTGGAGAAGGTGGGGGTACAAATTGAGAACTCATATGTGGAATCCCGGGATGGTTAACCCGGTCAACAAATGCCCGCAGAAGGCGGATGTGTCAGCCTAACGGCGCAAGAACGCAGCTTTGCTGTAAACAGGCACAACGCAATCACATCCGGAAAAAAAACAACTCTGGATGAACGCAGCAGAAGAAGAAGAAATGTGGAAAGGATGAGATTGCCAGGGATTGGCAGGATTCTGGTAGAATCTCAAACTTGATTGGGAAGACTAGGAGAACTTTCAATCAGATAGCGGTGGGAATGATTAGTAGTGTGGCTCTTTGCTGGCTGTTGAACGAGGGGACGGAGCATGTATAACAGTGCGACCCTGGGAGTGTAAAGAAAAGCCATCAGCCGTGTCCTCGTGATTCTTATAGTGGTAGTGCCTCCATCATAACGATGGTCTTTGCGATGTGTATGAATTTCAATCAAACAAATTCAAATGGTAAAACTCACAAGTTTCCAAGAATTCAACACACGTTATATTTTCTTTTCTGGGAAAAAGATCCATATTTATTTTGCTGTTAGAGGTACTTAGTCAGCATCTTACTCAGTAATAAATAAATTAGTTGCCAAATCCTTTCACTCAGTTACAGATATACCTTGTTTGTTGCTTTTACAAAATTAGGCATTTTGTTTTTATTTTATTTCTTCACTTTTATTTCATTTAAAATGCATTTACCTTGATAATTGCATTGGTTAATTTTATGTTTCAACTTCTCTAGTTTATGTTACCCTTTCTTCTAACATACTTAGGAATATTGAAGGTAACAAAAGACATCCTTGTCTCATTCCTGCAGTCATTTCATTTTCCTGTTTATTTCATGAAGAAAAATTAATAATAAATAAAGACAACATATAAAGACAGCCATATTTGCATTGCCTCCATGTTTTTTTCTAGTTTGTTTATTTTATATTCCAAATTCATTGCCATACAGCAGAAAAGGTTTCATCTAAGATTTCAATAATCTCTTTTGACATTGAGTAAAACTAATTTATTACATAAGATATTTACTTTTCAAAACTAGAGAACTTTGTGACAACTGGCAAGGTTGAGGGAAAAAAAAACAAGGGGAAGGCAGAGTAGTAAATATCTGGATGGCTTAGCCACATGGCATGGTTGAGACAAGAACACTGAGCTGATCCACAACTCTGGTGATTGTGTGAAATGGTGAAACATGACAACCCATGCTTATTGCCATGGCACATGATGAATTTACTTTTCATCTTCTGAAATGACAAAAATATAAATTGATGAATTTATAGTGTAGTGAATTGAGATGAGTTTAATCAAAAACCAACATCACAGTCCTTGGAACACTCCCATACATTCACCGTCCTCATCTTCAACAGCCAGTGAAGAGTCCCAATAATAATGGTACCAGTCTGATTGTGTGTCTGTCTGGTCTTAGTGTAGGTGAACTTTCTTATAGAAACATTCCTCTATGCTTCACAGGTGAACAGGGCCCTGGTTCACGCTCAGGACCATGTGGACTGGCCATTGGTGATCAAGTGAATGTGGACCTTGAGCTGGAAATTGTGCAGTCTCTTCAGCATGGCCACGGTGGTTGGACTGACGGGATGTTTGAGGTATGTCATCATCTGGAGTCTGCTGTAGGTTTGAGGAATTTATGATTCTAATATCTGATAATAGTAATGGAGCAATTCGTAATCCTGCTTACCCCGTTTGAAACACAGCTGCGGACGATTTGGAAGAACACCGCCATGCGTTGTTTTCCATACAATGGTTTGAGTGCCGGTCGCTCAGAAAGCAATAGCAAACTACTGAACGTAAACTTGCCCAGGAACCACAAACAGCCAAAAAATGCTGGAGTTTACTGCTGTAAAGGATATGCAGCTAACTTTGTTTTCTTAGTAAAGGAGCTGATATCTTTGTCAATAACAAATATGTCACAGAAGTTATAGGAACTTGCCAGTTGATTGTGTAAACTAATCTCTGTTAGTCTTATGTTCATGAGACAGTTGAACAGGAAGTATCATGTTGTGTGATATTTTCTTGATGGGATATCTAGTTAGTTGCATGTCCTTTACTGGAGTTTGCAGTCAGCCCCATCATTTTGTGGCTGTTTGTGATTTCTAGGCAAGTTTGTGGTCAGTAGTTTGCCGTTGTGTTCAGAATGACCGGCGCTCATACCATTGTATGAAAACCAGCGCAAGGCAGACTGCTTCCAGGTTCGCCTGCAGCTGTTTTTCGAATGTGGTATGGGGGATTGTGAATTGTGTTCAGATGCCCTTCTGCACAGCACCAGCTAGAGGGATATACACATGAACAAGGGAAACATAAAATTGCTGAAAAGTAATAGAGAAGACTGGAGAAAGAGAGAGAGAGAGAGATGGGGGGAGAGAGAGATGGAGAGAGAGAGATGGAGAGAGAGAGATGGAGAGAGAGATGGAGAGAGAGAGATGGAGAGAGAGAGATGGGGAGAGAGAGAGAGAGATGGAGAGAGAGAGAGATGGAGAGAGAGATGGGGAGAGAGAGAGATGGAGAGAGAGATGGAGAGAGAGAGATGGAGAGAGAGAGATGGAGAGAGAGAGATGGGGAGAGAGAGAGAGATGGAGAGAGAGAGATGGAGAGAGAGAGATGGGGAGAGAGAGAGAGATGGAGAGAGAGAGAGATGGAGAGAGAGAGAGATGGAGAGAGAGAGATGGAGAGAGAGAGATGGAGATGGAGAGACGGAGAGGGAGAGACGGAGAGAGAGAGAGACAGAGAGAGAGAGAGAGAGAGAGAAATTGTTTTTTAAGGTTAGGTGGTTATGTTGAGTAAATTGAGTGTGACATTCTTAGATTGGTCACAGTGCTTCAGCACGAAGTCATGAAAGAAGCTGCAAGAGATATAAAGGATAGATGGTTTGGCATGAGATACTTGAAGATCTATGTTTCAGAGGAAGCGCTGAAAGACAGAAAGAGAATTTATGAGGAGGAAGAAGACAAATTAATGACAGCAATAGCAGCTGAAGGCATCAGAGTTGATGGTTGTGGATATAGTAGTAGTATTTATTTACAGGTCTTGGTCAAATATGACTGAGCTACCTTATGACAGTAGACGGTACTACCTGATTTCTGTTAGTGCTGAATGTTGGGCGGTGCCCACCAAACCTGACACCCCACAAAATGCCAATGGCTTCAGGTGGAGGAACACAACTGGGAAGTTATAAGCCTTATCCTGGTGTGAGGAAATGCAACCTAAAGGCTAAATGCCACAGCAGGGCAGACCAGGCCTTAAGACTTACTCTGGATTAAACTAGGCAGGCCGAGAAAGGGATCATGCTGCTTGGACAACACATGATCTCTAAATTCAGCTCGGACTTTGTGTGATGGAGAGATATGAGGTATAACTCTGTTTCTGGTCCCCGCCATGGGTTGTAGTTATTATGATTTTTTATAAAGCACAAAGTAACAAACAATCGTCTGTAAAGACAATAAGGTGCCAGTAGAGTATTAGTATCCGCAGTAACAAAAGCCAGTATCTACTGTAGGACTATGTATAGAGACAGGTCAAGGGACAGGAACCAGGTGAAGAGAGACACAAACCTGCTGCCTTGTAGGTAGACTGGGGACTGTCAATTGCTAGGGAAGGCAAATACTTGTTGAAGTTGGATATACTGAAGCTCAGGCTTGACAAAACAGTGCAGCGTATTTTACTGTCAAACCGTCGGTCATCTACTGCCTGTAGTACCTTGCGGTGTAGGACAGGAGGGTCTTGAGCCTGAGGAATTAAGACTAGTGCAGTCACTGCAAGCTGTGCAAGTTAGGGTGTTTCTTTATGCATTTCACTAAATGATGAGATAGCGTATCAGTTATTGCCATTTTCAGCCATGGGATACTTAAAACATTTTGAAATGTCACTTAATTTTCTGATGACCTTTGTTTTTCCTTTGTATTGCCTCACAGTGTTTGGGTACCACAGGGACTGTAGTCGGAATCGACGAGGACCATGATATTGTTGTTTCATATCCCAGTGGTAACAGGTAATAGTCATGGACGTTCTTTGTTGTTTATCATCTGTGTGTTGTTTTGCTGTTTGTTATGAAACTACCAGCAAACACAATGGAATATTGTTTTAACCCTTTACAGGGCAGACGCTTGTCCGTTTTGTAGCCCTGAACGGGCAAGATTTTTTCAGGTTCTGTAAAAATTTCGGGTCGCGTTAGTAAAAACATCACAAACAAGGTGTTAGTCAACCGATTTTAGTTAAATAAACAACACAATGAAGGGAAAAGCATGCAGAATATGTTACTCACGTGATTGTTGCCAGTAATCCATATATGAACACAAATATTTACGAAATACGGCATGTTGTTTGTGATTTTCCGTCATCTATACGGCAATTTACAAACACATTTTCAGAATCATAATCACTTTCTTTAAAGTCCGACTCACGACTGCTAATGCAAAGTAACGCTTTGCACTGATATCTAGCTCCGATTAATAATCAACTTCGTGCCCTTTAATTTCATTTAAATTGAACAGAGCGAAATCTCGGCTATCACTTGAAGAATCGCCGAAATCCATTTTGAAAAACAGCGTAAAACTCCCAAAAACTATCAAAACAAGTCCGTAAAAGTCTGTTCAAAGTCATTGTAGCGCGTTTACAAATGGCGGCCACGTTGTCAAGCTATGGGCGAAAGTGAAAGTAGCCGACGGAAGTGTCGGAAAGCCGAGAGATCACGTTTTTACAATGCATAATAGTATCGGCCGGAATCGGCCGTTACGCTCGTATTTAGAGACCGGCCGGTAACGGACGCTACGCCTTGTAAAGGGTCATATTGCATTATAAGTTGGTTGCAGTATTATTGTTCACTGTATGTTTACTGATATTCTTTTTTTCTTCTGTAACTTCTTCAGTTTGTAATGCTCTTTGCTATAAGGACAATCTTGAATAGGGTTTTTGTTTACGAGGATACATGTTTCTTTTCCTCCTCTTCCTTCCTTTCCCTCCTCTTTCTTCCTTTCCTTCTTTGCTGTCTTCTTCTTCTATTTTGTTATTTTGCTTTTGTTATCTTGGTTGAACAGGACCATTCGTATAAATGATGAATGAAGGAACGAACAAAACTTCTCCTCCTCCTTCCCCTTCTTTGCCTCTTCCTCCTCCTCCTTCTCGTCCATATTCTTCTCTTCTCCTCCTCCTTCTCCTCCTCAATATTTTTCTTCTTCCTTCTCCTCCCCCATTTTCTTTCTTTCCCCCACCTCTTCCTCTGCCCTTTATCACCTGTTGGAACATAGACTCGACCAACTCACGTCAAGTCATCCTATCAATAGCCATCTCCTGCAGCACTCCTCCCCATATTATTCATCTCTGTCACTAATTCTATTCTTCATGTGGTTTAGGTCCTTCTCTATTTTGTTTTCCCTGTGGGTTCTAGTAAAATAATGTTCCAGCTATTTTCTTCTCAGGTTGTCTCAGTGTGGTCTTATCCACTGCCAGTGTCTTTCCTTCACCTCTTGATTCCCTGTAAACTGTCTATTTCTCCCTAAGCTCTGCATGAGTGATTCTGTCATACCATGATAGTCCTTCTATTGGCACCTTGCTGTCATGACATAGCATTCTCCCTAAGCTCTGCATGAGTGATTCTGTCATACCATGATAGTCCTTCTATTGGCACCTTGCTGTCTTGACAGTGTCCTCCAATGCCTCTCTTCTCATTATGTGATCAGACAACACTGTTGTCTCTTTCTTATAATTGTGCTTAATGGTCTGCTTTCATTTGCTTCTTCCAGCCAATAGTTGTTAGTTATTCGGGGCGGTCTAAGGTATTCTCAACATTTGTCTTAGAAACAACATCCCTGCCTCGAAGCACTTCTTAATACACGAGGGTAGCATGTCTGTTTACGTGCCCAAGATACTGTAGTTGTCTAACCTTGATTAAATGTTGATGTTTGGAGGTCAGCATGGCTGAATGGATAAGAATGCTCGCTCTTAAACTTCCGTTGTGCTGATGTTTAGGTAGCGGGTTCAACACCTACACTGGTCAGTTGGACAAATGTTGATTCTCGTCCTTGACTTGGGAACATAAATTGCAAGTACCTCTGAAGTCGGAGTGGGTTCGCCTGATGGCGAGGGACACCGGTAATAGGGAAAGCTAATCCACATGCAACAATTCAGTCCAGTGCTACTAGAAGTAGTAACACTTGTATAAACTACATTTGAGTTCAAAGAGAACGGGAAAAAAATGTTGATGTTCAAATCTGTTTTAACCAAATGTATCATTATCATGTAAGCAGTTGCTTTACAGAACAACACTGTCATCACGGCCTGTTGAAAGATCTCTAGGTTTCTGGACATCTCTCCTGCCTCATGCATGATCACTGCCCAGGGAGCCTGAAATGTCCGGTGTCCATCATTATGCTGGTAAATTTCTGCCTTTTCTTCCAGAAACCATGCTTTCTTTCATTGTTCTTTCAAAGCTTAATATGGCCAGAGTATTTCAGTTTCAGAGACATGACACTGTTTTTGAGTCAGTTTTCTTCAATGTTCAGATCTTGTAGTGTCAGTGATTTTCTTCTTCTTGGTCCATGATATTCTCAGAACTTTTCTGTAACAATTAAGCTCAATAGCCCCAATGTTTTTCTTTATTGATTGTGAATGTGAGCATATCTAATATTGTAGCATTTTTAATATCTTAACTTCTGTGTATTTAATAGGTGGACTTTCAACCCAGCTGTCTTGACTAAAGTCAGCACTGCTGGCAGCTCGACATCCATTGCTAGTGATGCCAGCACAACTGCTCAGTTTGCTGTGGGTGACCTGGTTCAGATCTGCAGCGACACTGAGAGAATCAAGGTCCTACAGAGGGGACATGGGGAGTGGGCGGAGGCAATGTTGCCTGTAAGTAGCTCCATCTTTCTGGATATCATCATCATCAAGTGCACTGTCAGCTGGCGTAGGCTTTCATGTCTCTCCACAGATCTTGGACTTTGGTGTTCTGGATCAAGTCTGCTGATGATATTCCTCCATGTCACCGTTTCAGTCCATCCAGCATAATTTCTCTTGGTCTGCCCTTGCATCTCTTACCCCTGACCTTTCCAGTTGTCACAATGTTCTTCAATTACAAGACCAATGAAAACTGTCTGTCTCTTTCTTTTTTCTTTGTATATAATGTTCTAACATTCTGGATATCTGTGAGAATAATATTCATTCTATATGACAATGTAACACCCTAGTACAGTGGTTCTCAACCGGTGGGGAATTCCCCCCCAGGGGGGAATTTGAGGGTTTCCAGGGGGGGAATGAAGACATTGTCAAATTGGCTTCAGGACCACACAAAACATGGTCGGGATATTAAGCATACTCGTGACGTTAAATCCTCTGATTATTTCAAGATCGCGTTAATGCAAGAACCTATTACTTGATATTGTTTTCCCTCCATAATATACGGTTCTTTTCCTTCTACCTAGCCTCTATGATTTAGGTTGCCGTATTTTACCAGAGATTTTATTTGCGGTAACTTACGTTTTTTTGTTATTGCTTCTCCGTTTTAATGAGGTTTAGAGTACTCATCATGTTAAATTTCCCGATTATTTCAAGATCGCATTAAAACAGAAACCGATTACCGAGATCCCTCCATTGTTTACGAATCTACACGTCTCCGCTTTTCAAATTATTATTTTTGCGGAGGTAAGGAGACTGCCTTTTTAAGACATAAGTTGACTCGTGGATATATATATATATATATATATATATATATATATATATATATATATATATATATATATATATATATATATATATTGCATATCCTATTTACAGGGCATTGCAGTCAACACCAGCATTTTACAGCTGCTGTTATGTCTTGGCAAGTTTTATGTTCAGTGGTTTGCTATTGCTTTCTGAATGTCCGGCTCACATACTTTTCCATAAGAAACTGATGCAACGCGATCCGCTGGTGAATCTCGCGCAGCTGTGTTTCGTACCTGGGTATACGGGATTACGAACAGCGTCCTTAACTCCTTCATCAGGGAGACTGGCATATATTATACACCGTGCTGGGCTTTTAGCGTGTTGGTATTGGAGCCGGTCGTTCAGAAATCAATGACAAACTACTGAACGTAAAACTTGCCCGGACATCAACAACAGCAGTAAAATGCTGGTGTTGACAGCGATGTACTGTAAATAGGATATGCAATATAATTGTGTGTGTGTGTGTGTGTGTGTACGTATATATGTGCGTGTGGGTGTGTATAGACGTCTGTGGGTGTTTATGTGTGTTGATCTTGATTTTATTGTTTTATATTTATAGAATCTGAAGCCCATGATGAGTGTCAAGAAACGAAAGTATGACCTGTCTTATTTGAATTATGGATTCACAAATATCGTCATCAACGGAGAAGAACAACCTCAGTGTGTTATTTGTAGTAAAAGTTTGTCAAATGATTCTATGAAATCGACACAGTTGAGGAATCATTTGTTGAATGTTCATCCTCAATACAAGGACAAGAACAAAACCTATTTTGAATGTCTTGGGAATGCTGTCAAAAGGATGAGACTGGATTTAATAGGGGTATTCCAAGAAACAAACCAAAAGGTTACTGAAGCTTCCTATGTCGTAGCACTGGAGAAGATAGCGAAGCAGAAAAAAACCACATACAATCGGGGAATCTTTGATCAAACCTTATTGTCTCAAGATGGTGGAAATTGTGTTGGGAAATGAATCAGAGAAAAAACTTGCAGCGGTTTCACTATCAAACGAAACTGTTCAAAGGAGGATCAGCGATATGGCCAATGACATCAAGGATCAAGTTGTGCAAGAGATCAAGTCAGCAGCATTTGGGCTCTATTCAATTCAAATTGATGAATCGACTGATGTGGCATCGTGTCCTCAGTTGATAGTGTTTGCAAGGTATGTGCATTCAGGATCATTTAAAGAAGAACTTTTTTGTTCTCCTCTTGAAACAACTACCATGGCCTCTGATATTTTGGAAATGGTTTCATCTTTCCTTGAATCAGAAAATCTTTTATGGGATAATATGTGTGCTGTACAGATGGAGCACCAGCTGTGTTGGGGACCAAATCAGGATTTCAAGTTAGTGTGAAGAAACGTGCCCCAAAAGTGAAAGGCATTCATTGCATGATCCATCGTCAAGCACTGACCTCCAAAACACTTCTAGCTCCTTTGGGGAAGATTTTGGATCAAACCGTTCAGACAGATAGTGAATTTTATCAAAGGAGGAGCTCTCAACTCACGGCTTTTTAAGCAGTTATGCGTTGACATGGATGCAGGCCACCATTTGCTTCTTTTCCACACAAATGTTCGATGGCTGTCAAGAGGAAATGTAACTGCGCGAGTATATGAAAATTATTTTTTGAAGTTCAGGGTAAGATGGACTTTTTTGCCTGGCTGGATGATGAGGAATGGATCATGCGCCTTGCCTATTTAGTTGATATTTTTGAGCAGTTGAATAAACTAAATCTTCAGATGCAAGGAAGGAATACAAATATCATACAATTTGTGGATGCCTTGAGAGCTTTTATGAGCAAGCTGGAAAACTGGAAAAGAAAGGTCAATATGACAAATGTTGCAATGTTTGAGAAGCTGTCATCCGTTCTCGTTGTTGATGGTAAAGACCAAGTACTTCCACAATTTGCAAAAAATGAAATTGTGCAGCATTTGACAGTGCTAGAAAATGAATTTGAGCGATATTTTCCTGAACTTAGTGATGATGAGCTGGATTTGGTGCGAAATCCATTCAAATTATCAGTTGAAAAAGTTTTTGATGATTGTCAAGATGAATTTCTGGAGCTGAAAAATGATTCGGTGGCAAGGAATGTGTTCAGTGAGAAACCAATCACGGAATTTTGGCCTTTAATGTGCGGTTCATACCCAAAAGTGGCAGAAAAAGCAATCCGTGCATTGCTTCCATTTGCGTCAACATATCTTTGTGAGTCAGGCTTTTCAGCTCTGCTAGAAATTAAAACGAAACGACGCAACAGATTAGATGTTGAAAACGATCTCCGTTGTGCCCTTTCAAGCACCCCTCCGCGTATTTCAGAATTGCTGCGGGAAAAACAATCAGTGTTTTCATTGATTACAATTTTCATTTAAATTACGAATCTACAATATCCTGGTTTTGTAATGAGCGTTTTGTTTGATGAAGCACAATTTTCTGGCATCCTGGTGTCGTATATTAAGCTACAATTCTTTGACGTTTTAATTGTTTGTTTATTGTAGTATGATTAATGTGGTGTTTTAGTAAAATATTGCGAATGTAAAATTGCTTCTATTTAAATTTTAATATCCATCAGCATATTCATTTGCTATTAACTGTAGAAAACTACACTATAAAATATATCTTTACATGTGAAGGTTATGTACAACTATGGAAGAAAATAAGTATTTTCACTATTATAGGCATGTTATTTTTAATGCACCTTTTGAGGCTGACAATTTTGGAGGGGGGAGGGGGGGGGGAATGACGTTCTGAAAATATGGTGAAGGGGGGAACGGGCCAAAAAAGGTTGAGAACCACTGCCCTAGTAAATAGGACAGTTCTTGGACAGGTGAGTTGGTATAACTGTCTTGCAATGGGCATAACGTCTTATGCAGGATCCCTTGTAGAGATTAGAACATGAATGATCCTGGCAAAGGTGAAGGCGTGCTCACCAGGGAGGGCTGTCAGTTGCAATGACGGAAGGGGTTTTAAGATGCCATATAGTATGCTATTGTTGGCATGTGAAATATGGATTCCCCCCCCCCCCCCACCCGCATATCCTTTACAGGACATCGCTGTCAACACCAGCATTTTACCGCTCGTTGATTTCTTGGCAAGATTACGCTCAATAGTTTGCCATTGCTTTCTGAGAGGCCAGCTCACTTATCCCGTAAGTTACCAAAGCGACGAGAACCGCTTCCAATTCTCGCACGCTGCATTACTCCACGAGGATAAACAGGATTACAGAGAAAGTCGTTTAACTCCTAGACCAGGGAGACCGAAATATGGATGGTGAGCCCCAAAAAAAGTCACTTGAAAGCCGACAGGGTTGACTTCATTCCACCGGGGTTTTATCCCATATGGCTCAGTCTCTATCCGCAGCGGGAAAGTGCCGCACAAAGCATGCACTTCATAGCTCCAGCGACGACCCTCAGGCGTCTCAGAAAAAATGCACCCGTGAACCGAAGGACATTGCCCGGAATTGAACCCACAACCTTCGGAGCCCGAGTCAGATGGCTTGACCACTTCTCCACGGAGACTTCCGATGGTAAGCAGACACACTGGACAAGTCAAAGGAAGCCTTGTACATGCCACAACATGTATTGGACAAATGGTGCTGAAGCCATTTTGTTTATAAACAATCAGCACGCCTGGGGAGATGTCAATGTCACACCAGCTGCCTTCGACTTCCCAATGAACAGACAGAGAACTCTAATGACAGGGAAAATGTAGTTTCTGGGGGGTGTTCAGGGAGTATGTACCATGATCCAATGGAGAAACTAGCGAGGCAGTCATTATAGAAGCAAACACCATAGACTTGTTAGAGAGACTGGACATAGACCTGTGAACAATACCTGCGAATATGTGTTTTAATTGTTTCACCTGAAGTATTCATCATTTACTCACTTCGTATGATATATAATATGTGTCTATATAATATAAGTATTAAACAGTATAACAGTATAAACAGTATAATATAAGTATATATAATATAATATAAGATAAATATATATAATATGCCGGAGGGAGAATTGTAAGGAGGACTCTGGTGCTTTCACTGAAACCACAAGTAGCCTGACCATGGAAGTCATTGGCAGTAAGTAAAGCAATAACATGGCTCGAGACACAGACATTCACTAGGGCTTGTTTCCTTAGCGACTCAATGAACATGATCAAGAGGATAGAGGAGGGGTCGATCCGAAGAGAATGGTTGCTACCTCTGAAGCGGTCTCGGCTGGCAAAGATTAGTTTCATCTTCGTGCCAGGGCA
This sequence comes from Cepaea nemoralis, assembly GCA_014155875.1. Classification (NCBI taxonomy): domain Eukaryota; kingdom Metazoa; phylum Mollusca; class Gastropoda; order Stylommatophora; family Helicidae; genus Cepaea; species Cepaea nemoralis. Next base: position 52,742 of record JACEFZ010011779.1, on the reverse strand, counting down.
TGCAGGAGTACAAGGAAATGAGCGGGCTGACAAGCTCGCAGGTGAGACTACTGTGGAGGGCGGACGCGCCATGGACCAGGCTGACATTCTGAATGCTCTACGAGAAGTGAGACTTTTGCGAGAACCAAGTGATGACTGTGAATCTACAACCATGGCCAGACTGCGGGAGCAGCAAATTAAAAGAGGGGTGGCCAAACAAGAACACTACGCAGGAAGCCAAAGAAGATTGATAAACCAACACAGAACTGGCGTCGTTAGCCGCTACACGCTGCAGGATTTGCTGAGGAGGGGATCCAAGCACTTATGGACTGAATGGTTCGATGTGCAACGAGGATGATCTGTCGACTAACTAACTAACTAACTATATGATATATAAATCTGCAGTATGCACCTGATGAGATGCAGCGAAATATGCCAGGCATAAATTGTGCAACATATTGTTTGTGGCTTCTGTGATTAGATTGCACATAGTCAATAAGGACTTTTTGTGGGTATGGTATTTTATCAGGAGAAATACATTTGAAAACCTATTGATGGCTGGTAAACCTGATAAGTATAAGCCCTCAACTAACTCATGCCAGACCCTTAGTAGACTTGTTCATGGTTGTTAGTTCTGATCATGTTCAATTCTTGCTCAGTTTTTTCTTCTCATAATGTGGCTACAAATGACAACTGCTTCTTTCTGCTGTTTCTGATAAGTGGTCTTTGTGTTTTAGCCTCTTTCTAAACATTTTAATTACTCATTTTGGCTGTCCAAGGAACTTTCAGCATTCTTCTGTAAAATGACATCTCTAAGGCCTCAGTGGATTTTTGTTGTTGCTTGTTTACTATTTGTCCAAGATTCACAGCCAAATGTTAAAACTGGTTTTATGTACCAAGCAAAAATTGTTATTGTAACCTCAAATGACAGGAGATTTATTGCATAAAATGTACTTAATTTTATGAAATGCAGTTTTTGCATGTCTTATTCTGTGTTTTTACAAAAAATTCTACATGATACTCTTCCATGTGTCTATATACTTGAATTCCTGTATTTGTTCCAAACTAATGTCACTTAGCTTTTAGTTGACATTTAGGCGTGAATTGTTTCTTCGATATTACAGCTAACTAGACATCAGTATTTGCTACTTTTGTAACATGTTTTCATTATCCTCATATCCTGTAATTTATTAATAAAGTGGAGTCTGAATAAGTAGAAGTCACAGGGGCCGAAGGAATTTGTTCTACTTATCAGAAATTCTACTTATCCAGACTGCACACATTTACACTAATTTACACTAATACCATACCACTTAGGAAATGCAGTTAGTGAACAGATAAATAGCAATACAATATCAGAAATGGTGAAATGTTTAATTTTAGAAAGCGGAACATTAAAGTCATATAAACATTTCCAAATTAATTAAAGACAAAGTCTGTGATTTTGCTTTGCTTCTTGACTTGTGAAAAATGTCTTCCCTTGGCCCCTTTAAAGACACAAAATGGTGAGACTGCATCATCTGAACATCCAGTCTGCATCATGTAAATGTCAATTTTGTCAATCCATGCCAAAATATCTGACTGCATTACAGGTTGTGCTTGCGGTCCACAGTCATTCTCATCATCAGAGTTCTCTAGACATCTCTATATTCACTTTCTTCTTCTTACTATGTTCAACCTCTTCCAAGCAGCTCAATCTTTCTTTTTAAAGTTAAAGTAGTAAGCTTTCGTCCACTAGCCGCCATTGTTGACATGTAGCGAGATATCCTATGTGCAAGATTGTTGTTCTCCGGACTGACTATAATTCTTTCACGAAACAATGTTTTTTTTTTGGGTGTGAAATGAACAGTTCGACTTAAACATGAACACTTATATAGTCGGTATTCATTTTTATGTTCGACTAATCCGAAAATTCGAGTTAACCAAATTCGACTTATCGGGACTATTTATACAATGATAAAGAAGGATAATGGCCGGGACTAAACCAGTAATGTCGACTTAAGCAAAATTCTACTTATCCGAGTTCAACTTAAGTGGATTCGACTGTAATTTATTAAGATAATCTTAGTTGATATTACTGAGCTACTATATGACAATAGACGGTACTACCTGCTTTCTGTTAGCGTTGAATGTTGCGTGTCATTCATCAAACCTTATCCTGGTGTGAGGAAATGCAATCTAAAGACTAAATGTCACTGCAGGGCAGACCAGGCCCTAAGCTTTGGTCAGCATCTGGTCTAGTATCAAAGCTCCAAAAGGCAGACAGTTTTAACATTGCTTTCTTGATCTAGCAGCTTCTGCAGCTTGTCTTGTTCCAGATGTATTGGTGTTACCTTTCCTCTGAAGTAAACTAGGCAAGCCGAGAGAGGGATCATACTGCATGGGCAACACATGGTTTCTACAATTCAGCCCAGGCTTTGTGCTTATGGTGAGGTATATCTATCCAAACTATCACATGTCAAGACAGCAAGGTGCCAGTGCAGTGTGCATTAAGATAATTGACTTGATTGGTGTGAGTCAGAGAAGAAAAAAACTTTCATAAAAAGCATGTTAACTAACAGTTAAAAAATAATTTAAAACACTACTTTCAGCATAATTTGTTACAGTAATCGACATATAATGTAAAGGAACTTTGTTGCTTGTTTGTTAACAGACATTAGGGAAAATTGGCAGAGTCCAGCAGATCTACCATGACAACGATCTAAAGGTGGAGGTGTGCGGAACATCTTGGACCTACAATCCTCTGGCAGTTACCAAGGTTGCTTCAGCAGATGGCGCTGCGATAGGCTGCTCTTCTGGAGGCAAGAACTTTGTTCTTTATGATATTAAGATAAAATATAAATAATTTGAGATATGACGATAACAGTTTTAATATCAACATCTGAAAGTTGTCTGCAGACTATTCTAGATAAGGTAATGGAAGAGAGAGGAGAAGGATTTATCATTAAGTGTTAGCAGGGAGTCTACGGTGAAGTGATGTGCCATCTGCCTCATGCTCCGAAGGTTGTGGGTTCGATTTTGGCCTACAACATTCGTTTCATATGTACTGTGTTCTCGAAGACTGGAGCTAAGGAGTTCATGCTTTGTGCAACGCTTTAAGGAGGCCGCCCTGCAGAAAGAGATGATCCACATGGGATAAAATCCAGTGGAGCGAAGTTAAATCCTATTGCTTTCTTTAGTGTAAGCAAAATGAAATGCATGGTAGTTTCCAAGAGAGCTCAAATTCTAATATGCACTTTATATAGTAAAAGATGACAGAAATAAAACAGAGGCACGTGAAATAGTTCACCCACGTTAAAAGACATAATACTGTTATAAAAACCATCCTAGAGGGTAAGGTTGGAGGCACATGAGCAAGAGGTAGACAACGATACAAGTGGGAAGATAACATAAAGAGAGTTTTGAAATGTTATGTTAACCTATTTTGCTGTATGGCAGTGAATCTTGGAATGTGAAGGAATTAGAAAGAACCTGGAGGAAATAGAGATGTGGTTTCTGAGATAAATACTACACTTTCTTCGGGCTACTAGAGTAACTAATGAGTACAAGGAAAGGGCTAATTAAAACAAAGTCCACACAAACAACCTTGTATATGCGAGATCATGTTGTAGTAAGGGTTACCGATTCTACCTCTCATTCATTGTATTTGTAAAGTTTTATTGCAGTTCTACTAATTTCATTTTTAATCATTGTCCATTCCCTTGAACTGCTACTGACTGTTTCCCTTTTTGTTTTTATAGTCTGTCAAGTTTTTGTCAATTTATAGTTTTTTTCATGTAGTTGTATCTGTGTGCATCTGTTGTTTGTGTGCTGATGCATCTGTTGTTTGTGTGCTGATGCATCTGTTGTTTGTGTGCTGATGCATCTGTTGTTTGTGTGCTGATGAAGGCTTTTACAGCTACATCCATTTTGTTACTTGTGGTCATGTTCTAGTAATGTTTACAGATTCAACTTCTCATGTTTTGGTGACTCATTCATCCGATTACTTTGGGATTTTAGTGACAGTATGTATTGTGTATTTCAGTCAAAAAAGGTGTCATCTATTTGCTTCATCTTATTTAATTTGTGTAGTAAGCACCTGATATGACACAGTAAAATATGCCATGCAATCAATTGTGCAGTCTCTTGTTTGTGTCTTCTTTGCTGGAATTTACAATGGGAAAACATTGCTTTAAAAAAAGTTAAGACTACACTGCATTATGGACTGCTAAGACTTCATCATCATCATGTGTCATGTCAATATGTATGGGTGGTCATGTTTTGCCATCTCACTCGATCACCAGAGTCATGGATCAGCTCTGTGTTCCTGTCTTGACCATGCCACGTGGCCAAGCCATCCAGGTATTTACTTCTCTGCCTTCCCCTTGTTCTCTTCCCCTCGATTTTGCCAGTTGTCACCAATTTCTCTAATTTATTTATTCTCATAATGTGACCAAAAAATTGTGACTGTCTATGTCTGATGTCTCTAATCAGTTTACAATTTTCATTTGTTTCTTGTAGGACTTAGTCATTGGTTTTTCTGTCTGTCCATGGTATTCTTTGCATTTTCCTCAGAAACCACATTTCCACAGCCATCAAATGTTTTGTCACCTGTTTGCTCATTGTCCACGCTTCACATCCATAGAAAAGCACAGGCTCTATGTAATACCTGAACATTCTCGTCTCCTTGCAAATGACATCTTTTTATTGGTCAGTATGCTTTCCATCTTGCAAAAGGCTACCTTTGCCATGACATTTTTCCTCACTCTCAACAAAGTTCTTACAACAGACACCAACAGTGTATCATCATGTTGTATGTTATTTTGTAAACTTGCACCAGATGTCATCATTGGTTATCTTTAACAAATCCTGTACAGAGCGCTTGAGTGCCCTCCTGAAGAAGCTGTTTGAGACTCATGTATCAGGTGACGTCAACGAAGAGTTAGTCAAGCTGCAGCTAACGGGGATGGGGTCAAAGTTGATGAGATACTGCAGCGGTCTGAGTCTGATGTAAGTCTTAAGGTTTGTCATAACTTTGTTTAGACAGTGTGGAATGAGGGCTGCAGTATGTTTACATGTTCACTGGACTTGAGCGTTGCACTTTTCATTGACCCTGCTATCTTGCTGTAGCATGTGGATCATCTTGCTGTAAGACGTGGGTCATTTTGCTGTAAGATGTGGGTCATCATGGTGTTGGACATGGAGGTAAACTTTCTGTACTACATGGGGGGGGGGGGGGGGGCGGGCATCACCTTTCTGTTCACTGGACTTGATCATCCAACTTGTCAGTGACACTGCTATCTTGCTGTAGCATGTAGATTATCTTGCTGTAAGACGTGGGTCATTTTGCTGTATGCCATGGGTCATCATGCTGTTGGACATGGGGGTCAATTGTCTGTACTACATGAGGGGTGGGCATCACCTTACTGTAGGACATAGGTGTCACCTTGCTGTGAGACAAGAAGTAATCTGTCTGTAGGGCATAGGTGTCACCCTGCTGTGTGACATGAAGTCATCCATCTGTAGGACATAGTTGTCACCTTGCTGTGTGACATGAAGTAACCTTTCTGTGTGACATTGAAGTCACCTTTCAAGGGGACATTGGTGTCACCTTGCTGTGTGATATGAAGTCACCCTTCTATATGACATAGGTGTTACCTTGTGGTGTGACATAAAGTCACCTTTCTGTAGGACATGTGTCACCTTGCTGTGTGACATGAAGTAACCTTTCTATGTGACATGAAGTCATGTGTCTGTAGGACAATTGTCACCTTTCTGTGTGACATGAAGTCACCTTTCAAGGGGACATTGGTGTCACCTTGCTGTGTGACAGGAAGTCATCTTTCTTTAGCAATAGGGAAAACAAAAGACATTGCGGCAACAAGCCTTCATCAGCAAACAAACACAAGAAAACATAAAAACATATAAACTATCGAGAAGGTACAATGGTGACTACATTAAGGCATAATAACAGATGAAAAGAATGGAAAATGAGAAAAAAAAATGTGTGCGCTACATATCTCGGAATCCCAGAATGTGAAAAACTGCCTTTAATTGTGGAGTTTCCACTGGCTGTTCCTACCCCACCATCCTCTTCCCAATGCGATGGCCATCCTCACAGCAGGCTATATAATGGACCACCAAAATTATCTGTGTGTCTTTCACATTCTGGGATTCTGAGATAAATAGCATACACAGTTTGTTTCATTTATTGTTAATTTTTTCCATTCTTCTAATTCTGTTATTATGCAGTAGTATAGTCACTGTAGTGCCTTTTTTTCATGGTTTTGTATGGTGTTTTCTTGCATTTGTTTGCTGATGTAAGCTTGTTGCTGCAATGTCATTTGTTTTCTGTAGTTATGTTTTGCAAAGCTAAATATACTTCTTTTCTTTAAAAATATAGTTTTCATTTCTACAGCTTTACCACAGTTTAACTAATTTTATTCATATCTTTAGAACTGGGGTCACCTCTGTACAACACAGAGTCAACTTTGTTATGAATGGGGGTCACTTCTATACGACATGGAGTCAACTTTCTTTAAAATGGAGGTCACTTCTATACGCCACGGAGTCAACTTTCTTTAGAATGGAGGTCACTTCTATATAACATTGAGTCAACTTTCTTTAGAATGGAGGTCACTTCTATACAACATGCAGTCAACTTTCTTTATAATGTGGGTCACTTCATACAACATGTAAAATTTCTTTAGAATGTGGGTCATTTTTATACTGCATGGAGTCAACTTTCTTTACAATGCGGGTCATTTCTATACAATATGTAGTCAACTGTCTTTAGAATGGAGGTCACTTCTATACAACACGTAGTCAACTTTCTTTAGAATGGGGGTCATTTCTATACAACATGGAATCAACTTTCTTTGGAGTAAAAGTCACTTCTATACAACATAGAGGCAACTGTCTTTAGAATGAGGGTCACTTCTGTACAATGGTCAACTTTCTTTAGTATGGGGGTCGCTTTTATTCAACATAGTCAACTGTCTTTAGAATGAGGGTCACTTCTGTACAATGGTCAACTTTCTTTAGTATGGGGGTCGCTTTTATTCAACATGGAGTCAACTTTCTTTAGAATGGGGATCACTTCTGTATAACAGTCAACTTTCTTTAGAATGGGGATCACTTCTGTACAACAGTCAACTTTCTTTAGAATGGGGATCACTTCTGTACAACAGTCAACTTTCTTTAGAATGAGGGTCACTTCTGTACACCAGTCAACTTTCTTTAGAATGGGGATGACTTCTGTACAACAGTCAACTTTCTTTAGAATGGGGGTCACTTCTGTACAACAGTCAACTTTCTTTAGAATGGGGGTCACTTCTATACAACATTGAGTCAACATTCTTTAGAATGGGGGTCACTTCTATACAACAGTCAACTTTCTTTAGAATGGGGGTCACTTCTATACAACATTGAGTCAAGGTTCTATAGAATGGGGGTCACTTCTATTAAACATAGTCAAACTTTTTTTAGAATGGGGGTCACTTCTATACAACATGGAGTCAAACTTTTTTTTAGAGTGGAGGTCACTTCTATACAACATAAAGTCAACTTTCTTTAGAATGGGGGTTATTCTCCCATAGAATAGAGGCCACCTTGCTAAAGCTAGGGGTCATCTTGCTGTAGGATATAGGTCATATTGCTTATGACAAGAGTTCCCATTTCTTCAGCAAGCACCATTTACTCTTGAAGGCAGATTTATTGTGGGTACTTCTTTAAAAATGCACATCATCAGCAAGAAGTAACTTGTCAACTGACATAGGTGATCAGGTTTCTCCACAACTGTCATTCCCTAGCTCTGTGTATCAGTTCATGCACTGACATCTTTCCATGCCACGATGGCAAACTGTTCTGTATCTTTCTCCTTTATTATGTCGTTTCTTCTATTTTATAATGGTTAAAAAAATAAAGTTAGTTGCATATCCTTTACAGGATGTCGCAATCAATGTCAGCACATTTTGGCTGTTTGAGATTTCTTGGCGAGTTTACATTTAGTAGTTTGCCATTGATTTCTGAACGACCGACACTCATACCATTTTGTGAAAATCAACGCAAAATGGTCTGCTACCAAATCGCCCGCAGCTGTGTTTCAAACACAGTATGTAGGATAACGAATTGTGTCCGTAACTCCTTTGCTACATAGCCGGTTTTATAACAGTAACTGTATTATAAACGTCACCTACTGTAATCAGCTGATTGGTGAGGAATTATGCCCCCCCTCCCCATGCATTCAGGCCTACAAAACGTGTTGGCCATATTACATCACAGAGCTATGGCAAAAAACTGCCACGGGACACATTTTTTAAGCAGCCACCTTAATGTAGTTCATAAAAAATATGCTGTGACAGTGAAGAGAGACAGCAGGAGACTAAGAGAAAAGGTACTAGACACGATGACAGCATGGCAAGGAGGAGCATTTATATCAGAATTGATTGGCAGTTCAAGAACAGAAAGCTGTGGACACGTAATGACAAACGCCACATGAACTATACAAAGTGTGATCTATGGAGGGAGACTAAAGCACTGATAGACATTTCAATGTGTGGTCTAGTTAACCCTTTGCAAACAAAACATAGCAATTAAAGATTTCACCCCACAAACTGTGATTTCATTGATGACCGATAAGTAATATAGCCTGATTTATTTGTCTGAAGGTGAATGGTGTCTTTGCTGGTCATACTGCTCTTCAAGCTGCATCCCAGAATGGACATATTGAGGTTATCAAGGTCCTTATCAAGCATGATGTTAATATGGAGGTTGAGGTATGTTCTGTCACTGAGTTTCTCTTTCTTATTTGCGAATGTTGTCAAATATTATTTCAGTATAGAGGATGAGGTTTGTACTGTAACTTTCATATATTTGTGAATGTAGTCAAATATATGTCAGTATGGAGATTGAGGTATGTTCTGTCACCGAGTTTCTCTTTCATATTTGTGAATGTAGTCAAATATTATGTCAATATGGAGGATGAGATATGTTCTGTAACTGAGTTTCTCTGTCATATTTGTGAACGTTGTCAAATATTATGTCAATATGGAGGATGAGATATGTTCTGTAACTGAGTTTCTCTTTCATATTTGTGAACGTTGTCAAATATTATGTCAATATGGAGGATGAGATATGTTCTGTAACTGAGTTTCTCTTTCATATTTGTGAATCTTGTCAAATATTATGTCAATATGGAGGTTGAGGTATGTTCTGTCACAGTTTCTCTTTCATATTTGTGAACGTTGTCAAATATTATGTCAATATGGAAGATGAGATATGTTCTGTAACTGAGTTTCTCTTTCATATTTGTGAACGTCAAATATTATGTCAATATGGAGGATGAGATATGTTCTGTAACTGAGTTTCTCTTTCATATTTGTGAACGTTGTCAAATATTATGTCAATATGGAGGATGAGATATGTTCTGTAACTGAGTTTCTCTTTCATATTTGTGAACGTTGTCAAATATTATGTCAATATGGAGGATGAGATATGTTCTGTAACTGAGTTTCTCTGTCATATTTGTGAATCTTTTCAAATATTATATAAGTATGGAGGTTGAGGTATGTTCTGTCATTGAGTTTCTCTTTCATATTTGTGAATCTTGTCAAATAGTATGTCAGTATGGAGGTTGAGGTATGTTCTGTCATTGAGTTTCTCTTTCATATTTGTGAATCTTGTCAAATAGTTTGTCAGTATGGAGGTTGAGGTATGTTCTCTCATTGAGTTTCTCTTTCATATTTGTGAACGTTGTCAAATATTATGTCAGTATGGAGGATGAGATATGTTCTGTCATTGAGTTTCTCTTTCATATTTGTGAACATTGTCAAATATTATGTCAATATGGAGGATGAGATATGTTCTGTAACTGAGTTTCTCTTTCATATTTGTGAATCTTGTCAAATATTATGTCAATATGGAGGATGAGATATGTTCTGTCATTGAGTTTCTCTTTCATATTTGTGAACATTGTCAAATATTATGTCAATATGGAGGTTGAGGTATGTTCTGTCATTGAGTTTCTCTTTCATATTTGTGAATCTTGTCAAATATTATGTCAATATGGAGATTGAGGTATATTATGTCATTAAGTTTCGTTTTTATATTTGCGATTCTTGTCAAATATTATGTCAGTATGGAGGTTGAGGTATGTTCTGTCATTGAGTTTCTCTTTCATATTTGTGAATCTTGTCAAATATTATGTCAGTATGGAGGTTGAGGTATGTTCTGTCATTGAGTTTCTCTTTCATATTTGTGAATCTTGTCAAATATTCTATTAATATGGAGATTGAGGTATATTATGTCATTAAGTTTCGTTTTTATATTTGCGATTCTTGTCAAATATTATGCCAGTATGGAGGTTGAGGGATGTTCTGTACCTGAGTTTCTCTTTCTTTGTGAATGTTGTCAAATATTATGTCATTATGAAGGTTGAGGTATGTTCTCTCATTGAGTTTCTCTTATTTGTGAACGTTGTCAAATATTATGTCAGTGTGGAGATTGAGGTATGTTCTGTAACCGAGTTTCTCTTTCATATTTATGAATCTTGTCAAATATGTCAGTATAGAGGTTGGGGTATATTCCGTCACAGTTTCTCTTTCAGATTTGTGAATCTTGTCAAATATTATGTCAGTATAGAGGTTGGGGTATATTCCATCGTTAAGTTTCTCTTTCAAATTTATGAATCTTCAAATATTACTTCAATATGGAGGGTGAGGTATGTTTCCTTTATAAGTTTCTCTTTCATATTGGTGAGCACTTATGAAAGTGTATGTGTGCAATGAAGGTGATCATTTACCACCCACCTCTTAATTTCATTTAGTTTTGCTAAATATATATTATAGTTTTCACATGACACCAACATCATGTTACATACATTCTTGTCACAATGTATTGTGGATGTTTATTGATATATAATATGTTTACAACCATTAGGCTACAAGAATAATCTGTACAAAAACATCTTAGTATCTGCTTAAAGACACTGAGCACCTTTGTGATTGCCTGGAATGCATTAATTTCAGTCTATTAATGGGTGAACTGGGTCAGGGTCTGGCTTTCCTATGCCATAGAAAAACTTTAGCTGCAAAATCCAACCAATCATGACATTGAGAAAACCTGAGAATAGTATAACTAGAAAGACTTTTGTCTGCAATCCACAGGGCAACAGAAATAGAGGAAGACTTAAAACACATGGAGAAAAGATGTTGAAACAGAAATGAGTTGAGTTGAGCTGAGCTGAGCTGAGTTAAGAACCGATATCACTGCACTGAGGACATTCCCATATGCACTCCATCCCCTCGTTCAACAGCCAGTGAAGAGTCACACTACTAATCTTTCCCACCGCTATTTGATTGTAAGTTCTCCTGGTCTTCCTTCTCAGTTTTGAGATTCTACCAGAACCCCTGCCAACCCCCCGCAATCTCATCCTTTCCACACACGGGTTCTCAGTCTGTTCCTCCACCTTCTCCACCTGGTCCCAAAGGCGCACGACCACATCTTCCTTGTCCATAGGTAATCTATCATCAAGAGGTGCATTCCCTGCCAGCCTATTAGCCTGTTAATTCCCCTGCACTCCGCATGGCAGGGAAAAAAATCCACACAATTCTCACAATCTGTGACCTCCGAAGCGAGGTGAGCCATTCCACACGAAATATTCCTTTCTCCATCTTACTAAGCATACTCCTTGAGTCTGTTATGAAGACATTGTGTGTTGCAATGGTCTCCTTTAACCAACGGAATGCCGCTGTTTCTGCTTCCACCTCCATTCTCGAAACCTCATATGCCAGACTCTCCTTTTTCAAGAAACCCCAACCACTCCGTCTCTTTCTCACCACACAAAAAAAAACAGAAATAAATAAAATAGGGAGGATGTGGACAGAGCTGCTTGGGATAGTTAAGTATGGGAGGCCTTGGACTGAGTTGATTGAAGACTTGTGTCCCAGTCAGTAAATCAGGTACCATCTCCACAATGAAGGTTGGCTGCAATGGATCTCCAGTACTATCTGCCTCTCGCACAGACTGTACATTCTGTCAGATTGTTGTTCGTCCATCTCTTGATGTTATCTTCCCACTTGTATCATTGTCTACCTCTTGCTCACTTGCCACCTTACCCTCCTGTATGGTTTTTATAAGAGTGTTATGTCTTTTAACGTGGCCAAAATATTTCATTTGCCTCTTCTTTATTTCTTTCATCAATGCTTTTTTCATTCACAGTTTTTCTAGAACCTCTGTATTTAATTGTATTTGTTTCCATGAAAATGGAATGTCCCAATGGAGCATAAAGGGTGAAAGAAGAAGAAGAAGAAGACAGAATTAATAAATTATAAACATCTGAACTGAATACATCATGCAGAGAAATGTTCAAAAGATATATGCAGACCAGCAATTGTTGCAACTTGTGCTTCCATTGTTTGACACAGGATAAAGATGGAGATAGAGCAGTTCATCATGCAGCCTTTGGGGATGAGCCGGCTGTAATTGAATTGTTGCACCGCGGAGGAGCAGACCTAAATGCTCGCAATAAACGCAGGCAGACACCTCTTCATATTGGTGTTAACAAGGGCCACATCGGAGTGGTTCGGTCTCTCTTAGACCTTGGCAGTCATCCCAGCTTACAGGTGAGGAGTGGTCGTTAGTAGTATTGTATACAACCTCTTATGCTGTGTAGTTATTTTGTATCACTTCTTGTGATATTTGCTATTCAGTATCACTTCTTATGCTTTATAGCTATTCTTTATAACTTTTTAAGCTATAAAATTATTCAACTATCACCCACACTGAAACATCCAAATATACTTAGTATACCTAAATATACTTGTCCGCAAAACGACAGGTAATAAATAGCATATTTACATCAACCGTATGCTGCCTATGTTAAACTTAGACATTATCTAAATCACATTTGTGCAAAATCAACACCTGCAAGATGAGATACTTGAGAAGAGCTGCCAACTTAACTATCTGAGATCGAGTAATAAATGATGTTATAAGACAGATAGTGGGATCAAAACTTTGTGCCACATATTTTGAAAGGCAGAAAATCAACTTGTTCAGCCATCTCGTTAGAATGTAACACCATCAACTACTAACATTAGTGCTACATCAAAGAAGATTTTATAAGAGAAAAACAAGATGCCCAAAAAGAAAATGGATTGATGACATCAAAGACTTTGTACAATAACTCGGAATGACACTATCAAGTGCCACTTATCAGGCACTGGAGTATCAACTATTCCTCCCCATAACACTTAATAACTAAAGTGGAAGATGATGAATTATCATGTATTACTTCTTATTCTATATAACTATTCTGTCAGATCGTATTCTACATACTTATTTATTCTATATAATTCCTTATGCAGTATAGCTATTCTGCATCACTTCTTATGATATATAGTTCTTCTGTATCACTATGAATTTGTGGCCATCTTAAAAAAGAAATAAATATCACACAGCAAATGTCAAAATTGGGAACAAATTCAACAGGTGAATTGTTTAAACAATCTTAAAAACAGTCATAACATCAGACTGAAGATAGATACCTTGTAGAGATCAAAATGTGGATTGCCTTGGCAAAAGTAGCCTTTTTTGAAAAAATATATATATATATATATATACTCCTTCTTCAGCGTTCCGAGCCATTGAGGTTCTTTGCTGCAGATACAATCCGCCTCCATTCGTCTCTTTGGTTGACCTTCTCTTGCCAGTCGTTGATTCCAAGTGCTTGTAGGTATGTATATATATTATCTCTCCACCGTCTTCTTGGTCTACCTCGGGGTCTACGGTCATTTATTTCCTGAGTGTAAGCGAGTTTTGTTTCCCTATTGTCTTCCATTCTTTATATATGCCCCAGCCATTGTAGTCTATTAGCCTTCATGATACCAGTGATTAGCGGGGACTTAAACAGATCATAAATGTCTTTGTTACTTCTTCTTTTCCACTCTCCACTTTGTGTTTCCCTAATGGGTCCAAAGATGCATCTTAAAACTTTGTTCTCAAAGGTTTGTAACAAGGCTTTGTCTCCTTTCGTTGTACTCCAGGTTTCAGAGCCATACAGCACAACTGGTCTGATCAGTGTTTTGTATATTGTGATTTTGGTGTTATGAGATAGCGCATTTGATTTTAGTAGATGTTGTAGTGCTTAGTATATCTTATATATATATATTGTATATCGTGTATATATATATATATATATATATATATATATATATATATATATATATATATATATATATATATATATATATATATATATATATATATATATATATACACACACACATAAATAAAAAGCTGCCAATTGCTGTAAGAAAAAAAGTGTTAACGTGCCTTAAAGAGCTTCTACCTTTGTATGCATGTGAAACATGAGCAATAAAAATAAATAAACAAGCCGAGAAACATTTGATGATAGCAGAAACATGGTTGCTAAGGAAAATGCAAAGAGTACCATAAGTAAATAAAGGACCCTATTTCATACTATGAGGCAGATTGGGTGTATGGTGCCAGTCCATTATTTTAAGACCAGTTGGCACTCGGTTGAGGGTGTAGTCAGTATCATGCCAGCTGCCTTTCTTCTTCTTTTGCTTTTTAACCCCCAAAAGAGCATAAACTACAACCAACCCATGTCAAATGCTCCTATGTTTTGCCATCTCCGGAGCACCTTCCATGTCCTATTCATACTATTCACCTCTTCTAAATTTTAAAATTTTATTATTTCTCCCTACTAGTGTTCTGTCCAATGCTGGAGTCTTTTTCTTACCGCTTGATTCACTGGAATTTGTTTAGTTCTCTTTGTGAGCTCTGAATTAATGATTCTGTCATGCCACTTTAGTCCTGAGCTAAGTGGTCAGTGCAGAGCTTGAGAGCTGATTCTGTATCATCACCATGGAGAATTGCTGTGACTCTAGTGGTTTCATAGCCTGCACAGTTTGAGTCCCCAACAGTCTTCTTCATGAGGTAGACCATGGCAGCCAGCATACCACAGACTACAGTTCCCTGGTGTGTCATTCAGCCAGCAGAAATGTGGACCTAGAATATCTCCAGGATGCTGAGATGCTGCAGTTCCAGGATTAGTTACTATACTAATTATCTTCATCTCCACATGATGGACATATGATCTGCACTGTGATGAAGCCTGTTGAAGACTAAACCATGTACAGAGATACCTCAGTTTTAATTAAAAATCCATCCATAAACATTTGGGGAAATCTGAAACCGACGAAAACCGAGGCAATTATTTCCATATGAATCAATGTAAATCCAATTAATTTATTCTAGACACTCCAAAATATATACCAGATACACATTTTATAAATAATAAATATAGCGTTTAATACTAAAAACAATTAGAAATTAAAATAAAATGAATATAAATGACTAATGTAAAGAATAAATGAACATTTAACATTGCATTTACCTTTCTTAAGTCTTTTCTTGGTTTATGGACGATGGCAAGGAGGGGAGAGAGAGGTGCAGATATTACTGTTTAGAAGAGAAATCCCCCTCTATAAGGACCTTAGGTATCAAGGCACTATCTGGGGTCAATTCCCTTCTTGGTCTTTTGGCCTAGGACCACGTGAGCACGCCGACAAAATTTGAGGCAACGACGACCAAGACAAATTTTCCACGGAAACAAATCGACAAACACCAAAACCAATAAAATTGAAGTCGATGAAAACCGAGATATCACTGTACTTTTACATGAGAATCACAACAATTTACAGTGACACTGCTAGATAACCAACAATCACATCTTGCACATGCCTGGGGAAGTTCTGAATGAGTGCTTCCTATCTATGGAAATGAAATCAAGTTATCACCAGTCCCCAACTCCTTATAGTGAACAACTCAATACAAGTTTGCAACAACAGCATTTGCAACAATAGCAACAACAACATATCTCCAAGATGTGTTAATAAAAGTCAAGGAACCATTTCGAAGCTTTGTTTCTTCATGCTCAGAAGGTAGTGGATTCATTTTCAGACTCTATGTCATTCAGTTTTCATGTGCAGTTTTTTCAGAGAGTCGTTGGTAAGTCATCGCTGGAGCTACAAGGTTCATGCACTGTGTAACACTTTCAGCAGATGATTGGCTGCTGTGTAGAGAGAGAGAGAGAGACTGAGCTTTGTATGATCAAACCTGGTGCAGTATTTTGTTGTTTGGTTTGCTGGCTTTGGATTCAAGCATAGCCCTTACATGTGCTGCTACCTCAAGTACGTTCCACTGCAGGGGAGTACACTGGACTGATGTTTGCGTGTGGATTAGCTTTTCCTTATAACCAGTGTCCCTCGCCATCAGACGAAGCCACTATGACTTCTGAGGTAGCCCAGTGCAGTGAAGTCAGTCCCTTGGCCTTTTAACCTTATTTTAGGGTTCAAAAATGTTACTAATTGTAGGAAGTTCTTCTGTAGAGTTACTTTTTTGTATTGGAACAAAGGAGTAAAAAAAATGTACTTTGTGCCATAGAGATGTTTTCTCATGCACACAGAATATACCAGCAGTCCATTCTGATTGGCACTAAAGCTTTTCTGTGTTTAATGGTAGACTTCAGTTGTAGAGAAAATACAATAGAAAGTTTCTAATAGCAAGGAGTAGCCCCCATCAATTCTTAAACTCTAAGGTGAGGAAGACCTCACTGGAGGTATGACTCAAGTGGTTTTCTCTTTTTGCATATATCGCACCTTGAAATTCCAGCCTATTGAGTGAAGAACTCAATACAACAGTTCGCAACAACAGCATTTGCAACAATAGCAACAACAACACATCTCCAAAATGTCTTAGTAAAAGTAAACGAACCGTTTCCATGATTTGTTTCTTCATGTTCAGAAGGTTGTGGGTTCATTTTCAGACTGTTATTCAGTTTTCATATGCAGTTTTTTCTGTGAGTTATCAGTGAGTCATCGCTGGAGCTACAGTTTTTTTTTTTACTGTGATGCTGGTAGATAAATAATAATATCAGACTAATGTTAAAGTCTGTCCTGTCTTGTCAATCCTGTTCATGGCAACTTGCAGCCAGCTGTTGAGAATTATGACTTTGTGAACTAGTTACTTTTTAATTCATTCCTAGCATGCCAGATCATGTGACAGACTGAATCTGATAGTGTTCACAAATACAAAAGAGACAATGTATGTATAAAAAATAAACCTGTTTCAAGTTGTTACCATAGTTAGTTATTTTTCTACAGTCATTTGTGACTTACTTATTAACTTACCCTCGTACATGGGATAGCTAAGGGTAGAGGGCTTGGAGTGAGTTGGTTGAGGGATGAATCCCCCAATGGGGGTTAAAGGGGGAAAGAAGAAGAAGAAGAAGAAGAAGACAGAGTATCATTAGTTATGCTACCTCTGAAGCTATAGTGAGTTTGCCAGATGGCAAGGGATATTGGCAATAGGGGAAAGCTAATCCACATGCAAAAATCGTCCAGTGCACTAAAACTAGTTTTAAAAAAATTAGTTTTGCATGGACATTATCATAAAAAACAATTAATATTGCATTTAAACATTTTTAACCCGTTTTTATCAGCTATGTGTCAGGTCTTAGTCAGATATGACTGAGCTACCGTATGACAGTAGATGGCACTACCTGCTTTCTGCTAGCACCAAATTTTGGGTGGTGCTTACCAAATCCAACACCCCACATTTTGCCAATGGCTTCAGGTGGAAAACGCGATTGGGAGGGTACAAGCCTTATCCTGGTGGGAGGAAATGCAACCTAAAGGCAAAATGTCATGGCAGGGCAGGCCCTAAGCCTTGGTTGGCAGCTGGTCTAGGATCGAAGCTCCGACAAGCGGACAGTTAGAGCATTGCTTTGCTGATACAGCAGCTTCTGCAGCTTGTCTTGTTTCAGATGTATAGGTGTTACCATTCCTCTGGAGTGAACTAAGCAGGCTAAGATAGGGATCATGCTGCATGGGCAACACATGGTCTCTATATTTCAGCCCAGGCCTTGTGTTATGGAGAGGTATAACTCCATTTTACAAACTATCGTCTGTCAAGACAGCAAGGTGCCAGTCAGTCAGTCATTTAGCAATACAAAGAGAACCATCAATGAACATACAGGTGAAAGGAGTGACAAGCAACAGGGTTCTCATATCTTGTGCATGTAGTAATGGGTAATGGCAGAAGTGAACAAGAAATCGGAATGAGAACAGAAATGGCCAACAAATACATTCAACAGCTTGAAGAGAATGTTAACATCTAAACATAACACAAACATGAGATTTGTCCAGTTTGTGTGCACTAAACACTACAAGCTGGGAATGAAGAGCAACCTTATGGAAGAAACACACAGGAGGCAATATATTTTGGCCATATTAAAAGTCAGATCATTCTTATCTAAACCGTAATAGAGGAAAAGTTTGAGGACAGTCAAGTAAGAACCCTCATCTGACTACTCTCATACCCCTGTCAGCGTAATCTCCTAATAATTACACCAACGTACCTGCTTGACTTATCAAGACTGATTTAAAATATTGTTTGTTTGAACAGGACTCTGAAGGTGACACGGCCCTACATGATGCCATCAGCAAAAAGCGTGATGATATGATCTCCTTGCTTCTAGAACACGCAGCTGACATCACCATAACCAACAACAATGGCTTCAATGCCCTGCATCATGCAGCTCTTCGCGGGAACCCCAGGTAAGTCATGTTCGTTGTCTCCTGGTACAGGCATACCCTGTTTTGTGAGAAATCATGCCCTGTTTTATGGTCTATGGGACAGTTTTAATCTGGGGTATCTGATGGATAGAGTGAGTAATGACTTATGAGGTAGGGCATCCACCTCTAATGCCAGTAGTACCAGGTGAAAGACCAGTTGTGAGTGATTTACTTTTACAAGATAAAGAGTCCGAGGATGTTATATTGCTCCTGGTCCCCAGGTAGTTCATTGATACCTAAGCCAGGGCTCTAAAGATCCATTGAATTCCAATTCTGATGGTAGTTATTGTTGTCTTAACAATCAAGTCCACTTCCTATAGTCCATGCAGTGTGGCACTAGCGATCATTTCTGTCCACAGCCTTCTGTCTTTAGTACAGTCGGTCATTCCTGATACTGATGTCCCTTCATGCCAGGTCATCATGTCTGTCCACAGCCTTCTGTCTCTGGTACAGCCAGTCATTCCTGATACTGATGTCCCTCCATGCCATGTGATCATGTCTGTCCACAGCCTTCTGTCTCTGGTACAGCCAGTCATTCCTGATACTGATGTCCCTCCATGCCATGTGATCATGTCTGTCCACAGCCTTCTGTCTCTGGTACAGCCAGTCATTCCTGATACTGATGTCCCTCCATGCCATGTGATCATGTCTGTCCACAGCCTTCTGTCTCTGGTACAGCCAGTCATTCCTGATACTGATGTCCCTCCATGTCATGTGATCATGTCTGTCCACAGCCTTCTGTCTCTGATACAGCCAGTCATTCCTGATACTGATGTCCCTCCATGTCATGTGATCATGTCTGTCCACAGCCTTCTGTCTCTGGTACAGCCAGTCATTCCTGATACTGATGTCCCTCCATGTCATGTGATCATGTCTGTCCACAGCCTTCTGTCTCTGGTACAGCCAGTCATTCCTGATACTGATGTACCTCCATGCCTTGTGATCATATCTGTCCACAGCCTTCTGTCTCTGGTACAGCCAGTCATTCCTGATACCGATGTCCCTCCATGCCATGTGATCATATCTGTCCACAGCCTTCTGTCTCTGGTACAGCCAGTCATTCCTGATACTGATGTCCCTCCATGCCATGTGATCATATCTGTCCACAGCCTTCTGTCTCTGGTACAGCCAGTCATTCATGATACAGATGTCCCTCCATGTCATGTGATCATGTCTGTCCACATCATTCTGTCTCTGGTACAGCCAGTCATTCCTGATACTGATGTCCCTCCATGCCATGTGATCATATCTGTCCACAGCCTTCTGTCTCTGGTACAGCCAGTCATTCCTGATACTGATGTCCCTCCATGTCATGTGATCATGTCTGTCCACAGCCTTCTGTCTCTGGTACAGCCAGTCATTCCTGATACTGATGTCCCTCCATGTCATGTGATCATATCTGTCCACAGCCTTCTGTCTCTGGTACAGCCAGTCATTCCTGATACTGATGTCCCTCCATGCCATGTGATCATGTCTGTCCACAGCCTTCTGTCTCTGGTACAGCCAGTCATTCCTGATACTGATGTCCCTCCATGTCATGTGATCATGTCTGTCCACAGCCTTCTGTCTCTGGTACAGCCAGTCATTCCTGATACTGATGTCCCTCCATGCCATGTGATCATATCTGTCCACAGCCTTCTGTCTCTGGTACAGCCAGTCATTCCTGATACTGATGTCCCTCCATGTCATGTGATCATGTCTGTCCACAGCCTTCTGTCTCTGGTACAGCCAGTCATTCCTGATACTGATGTCCCTCCATGTCATGTGATCATATCTGTCCACAACCTTCTGTCTCTGGTACAGCCAGTCATTCCTGATACTGATGTCCCTCCATGCCATGTGATCATGTCTGTCCACAGCCTTCTGTCTCTGGTACAGCCAGTCATTCCTGATACTGATGTCCCTCCATGTCATGTGATCATGTCTGTCCACAGCCTTCTGTCTCTGGTACAGCTAGTCATTCCTGATACTGATGTCCCTCCATGTCATGTGATCATGTCTGTCCACAGCCTTCTGTCTCTGGTACAGCTAGTCATTCCTGATACTGATGTCCCTCCATGCCATGTGATCATGTCTGTCCACAGCCTTCTGTCTCTGGTACAGCCAGTCATTCCTGATACTGATGTCCCTCCATGCCCTGTGGTGCTGGTTATCATGTCTATCCACAGCTTTCTGTCTCAGGTACAGCCAGTAATTTCTGATACTAATGTTCTTCCATGCCATGTGATCATGTCTGTCCACAGCCTTCTGTCTCTGGTACAGCCTGTCATTCCTGATACTAATGTCCCTTTATGCCATGATGTAAAACTGCCCAACATCTTCTCTTCTGTTTTGGTCTTCCCTGCCTCCTCTGCAGCTTTCACATTGTGATAACCTGCTCTAACTTTCCTCTTCTTATGACACGCCTAAAGAATGTGGACTGTCTTCTTATGATGTGAGTAGTCACTTTGCTTTGTGAGTTAACGGCTTTCAGGATACCTTCATTGCTCTTTCTATCCTTCCACAGTGCTCTTGTCATTCTTCTATAAAATCACATCTTCACAGCTTCCACATAATTCTTCACTTGTTTGTTTATTGTCCATGATTCGCTTTTGGACATCAGGATTGGTTCTGTATAGCTCTTAAGAACTTTCTTAACTTTGTTTAACAGAGATAGATTGCAGAGAATGTTCTTCATCTTGTGGAATGCTGTTTTTTTAAACTTTCTTAATACATCTTCCATCTGCAGGCTATTAAATTGACTAGTCTACATTCAGTAGAAATAATAAAGATGACAAAAGGTATCACTGTCTCTCTACTTTCTTACTTAAAATGTATCCATTACTTTTCCGCATGAAGACTTCTGCATTTCCTATCTCTGTATGTTGCCTTTATTAAGTTAACGATCATCTCAGGGATCCTTTAGAGCCTCATCAATTTTCAGAGACAATTTATCAAATACTGTCAGAGTCCTTTTGATAGCCCACAAATCCAATTTACTATCATTTCTGCCTATAGTGCCTTGGGGCGAAGAAATGGGGTCTCGAGCCTTAGGGATTAAGGCCACCTGGCTCGTGTAGTTGCCGTGAACTGTGCAGGTTACGGGTTTTATTTTTCCCCTGACAGAAAAATCTATCATCTTACTGAGGATTTGAACCCAGGTCTCCCAAATGGGAGTTTGGCATTCTAGCCACTTGGCCGGACACTACTCAGAAATCCAATATAAAGTGACTTTGTTCTGTCATTAGGGTTGCCCATTGCACCTGGCAGCTAGAAAACAAAGATTAAACTGAAAACATAGGTCCAGCACCACAACTTGCATATAATGGTCATGAAATGGAAGTCCTTTACTTTTATTAAAAATACATGCAGTAACAAATGAAATAAAAAAGGGCAATTATTTGCTTTGAAAAGAATTTCATTTTGTGACCAGCATGTAATCAAAAATATTATAGCAGGGTATGCCTGTATTGCGTTTGATGTACATCTGTGGTGTTGTTGTTGTATGTATCTGTTTGCTGTGGTAGTGTAGTGGATAGTTGTTGGATAGTTCTTCTTCATCTTTGCCTGCTCACTTGCCAGCATATTCGCTCAAAATTCAGTCTTCAGCAATGGCAACATTGCATCTTTTCTAACCAGTATAGCACTGGGATCAGCCTAACATTATAAAGTGGGAACTACATGTTTTTCATAGAGAACTATACAAATGAGTGAATTTTAGAAAAACAAGTTAGAATTGGGCACCCAGGCCTGTCTTACATTCTGTCCCTCATGGCAACAGTTTTATTAAAGCTTCCATTATTAAACTGATAACAGAGTATTTGCTGCATTTGACATTTACGTATATGTCTCTGGTCACTACTCTTCTTATTCAAATTACCTAGTATATGTGAAAATCTAACACTTCACAATCCTACTGCGACATCTACCTTGGGAATACCTTTACCTTGCCTCTGCTTATAAAGGAATGAGTGACGAATAAATGAACAAACAAACTTTATTTTCAAGAGGTCACACATTGGGCATGCAGGCCTGTCTTAAATTTGAACCTTCCAGGCACTCATCTTTCACACATCATTCATTCATTCATTCATTCATTCATTCATTCATTCATTCATTCATTCATTCATTCATTCATTCATTCATTCATTCATTCATTCATTCATTCATTCATTCAATAGCATGTCCTTTGCAGAACCTCACTCCCATAACAACCTTCCGGAAAACATCTCGATCATAAGCAAGATGTCCCGCGTCCGATACATCCATCTGGAGATCATCTGCCACATCCTGCACTAATCTTTCCTTTGGTCTTCCTCTTCCTCTCTTCCCAGGCATATATCACACATCAATTATATGATATCTATTATGCATGTTACATTGACATAGCATATGGTAATATAAATGCTGTACACATAAACAATAAATGCCATGAGATAGACAGATGTACATACAGTGCATTTAAGATACCAGTCTGGAAGCATGAGTTGCTAATCGTGATGCTGTCAAGATATTTACATGCATGATATAAGGATAATCAAAACACCATATGATATGATGTCCCTTAGTGTCTTCCTGTCTTTCCTAATCAATGGGACCTCACTCTTGCTGAGGTTATAGTATATTGTTGGCAGTTTCAAAACTTGGTGGACTCTGACTCTTCCCAGGCACCAGAATATACATGCATGTTATTCTGTTAAGGGTAGGTTTTTAATTGTAAAATTACAGCCGACTCTGTACATTTCCAGTCGCCAAAGGATTCTTTTTATGTGCACCATGTGTACATATGGGATGTCTTGATCTGTTGTGGGTAGGCTTTTAATTTTAAAATTTTGCCAAAGCAGCAACCATTACAGCCTACTCTGAACAATTCCAGTCACCAAAGGATTCTATTTATGTGCTACATATGCTACATATGGGATGTCATATTTTGTTGTCTTTGTCTCTGAGGACACAATGTCCCATTTACTAGCCAGAGGTCAGGGGATGTTGCCAAAATAAGGTTCTCCTGAACAATAATTATCAGTTGGATTCAATCCTGGAACTGAGGGAAATAGTGATTTTACATTGGTTTTAACAAGTGCTGTAGTTATGGTATTTTTGAATAATCCATTACCTCATCAAGTCTGATATGCTAAATTGATGTGGTCTCTTAGATCAGTCCAGTATAAAAATAAGTACTAGGAAATGGCCTAGTTGTAAAGCTGATTGGTGTGATATAGAACACATCAGCAATCAAGTGCAGAGTGGTCTCTAAATATATATACAACCCAGACCTACAGAGTCCTGATAGCATAGTCTTTACCTAGCCAGAGAGCCGTGATAGCATAGTCTTTACCTAGCCAGAGAGCTGTGATAGCATAGTCTTTACCTAGCCAGAGAGCTGTGATAGCATAGTCTTTACCTAGCCAGAGAGCTGTGATAGCATAGTCTTTACCTAGCCAGAGAGCTGTGATAGCATAGTCTTTACCTAGCCAGAGAGCTGTGATAGCATAGTCTTTACATAGCCAGAGAGCCGTGATAGCATAGTCTTTACCTAGCCAGAGAGCCATGGTAGCATAATCCTGTACTTTACTATAGAGCCATGATAGCATAGTCTTTACCTAGCCAGAGAGCTGTGATAGCATAGTCTTTACATAGCCAGAGAACCATGATAGCATAGTCTTTACCTAGCCAGAGAGCTGTGATAGCATAGTCTTTACCTAGCCAGAGAGCCGTGATAGCATAGTCTTTACCTAGCCAGAGAGCCATGGTAGCATAATCCTGTACTTTACTATAGAGCCATGATAGCATAGTCTTTACCTAGCCAGAGAGCTGTGATAGCATAGTCTTTACATAGCCAGAGAACCATGATAGCATAGTCTTTACCTAGCCAGAGAGCCATGGTAGCATAGTCTTTACCTAACCAGAGAGCTGTGATATCATAGTCTTTACCTAGCCAGAGAGCCATGGTAGCATAGTCTTTACCTAGCCAGAGAGCTGTGATATCATAGTCTTTACCTAGCCAGAGAGCCATGGTAGCGTAGTCTTTACCTAACCAGAGAACCATGGTAGCATAGTCTTTACCTAGCCAGAGAGCCGTGATAGCATAATCCCTTACTCTGCTAGAGAGACATGGTAGCATAATCCTTTACATTACTAGAGATCCATGGTAGCATAATTCTTTACTTTACATTATTAGTTAGCTGTTGTAGCAGAATCCTTTCCTGTCCTTTACTTTACTAGAGATCCATGGTAGCATAATCATTTACTTTACTAACTAGGGAGCCGTGATAGCTCAATCCTTTACTTTACATTACCAAAGAGCTGTGGTAGCATAATCTTTTAATTTACATAACTAGAGAGCAGTTGTAGCATAATCATTTACTGTCATTTACTTTACAGAGAGCGATGGTAGCATAATTCTTTACTTTACAGGAAAGCTGTGGTAGCATGAACCTTTACTTTACTTTACTTAATAGAGAGCTGTAGTAGCATAATCCTTTACATTACTAGAGAGCCATGGAAGCATAATCCTTTACTTTACCTTACTATAGAGCATGGTAGCATAATCCCATAATTTATTTTACTTACTAGAGAGTTGGGGTAGCATAATCCTTTACTTTTACTTTACTTTACTTTACTTTACTTTACTTTACTTTACTAAAGAGCCATGGTAGCATAGTCCTTTACTTTACTAGAGAGCCATGGTAGTATAATCCTTTACTAGAGAGCTGTGGTAGCATAATCCTTTACTTTATTTTTCTTTACTAGAGAGCAAAGGTAGCATAATCCTTTACTTTATTTATCTTTACTAGAGAGCAAAGGTAGCATAATCCTTTACTTTATTTTTCTTTACTAGAGAGCAAAGGTAGCATAATCCTTTACTTTATTTATCTTTACTAGAGAGCAAAGGTAGCATAATCCTTTACTTTATTTATCTTTACTAGAGAGCAAAGGTAGCATAATCCTTTACTTTACTAGAGTCATGATAGTATAATCTTGTACTTTATTTTACTACAGAGACATCGTAGTAAAATCCTTTACTTTATTTTACTAGAGAGCCGTGGTAACATAATCCTTTACTTAATTTTTACTAGAGGGTCGTGGCAGCATATGCCTTTACTTTACTAGAGAGCCATGATAATATATCTTACATTACAAGACACCCATAATCCTTTCCTTTCATTTTAGTGAACCCTTTGTCAAAAGCTTAGATTTAGCACTACAACTCTTGTGCTCAGGCATACTTCTTAACCCCGTGAAAGTTCTGACCTGTGTTCCCTAGCTGGTTACAGATACCCGTGAGAATTACGCTGACATGTAGTTATAACGAAATGGGAAGAGAGAATATTAACATATTAGGATTGTGTGGGGATTAAGACAGGGGAGGATGTTAAGGTTATATATTATGGAGGAGAGGAAAGGCAAAGAGGTGTAGCAATTATCTTGGATCTGAAAACACTACAATCTGTTAAAGGATATCGGGCAGTGTCAGACAGGGTTCTGTTGGTAAAATTAATCGGCAGACCTTTTAACATAAACGTCATTCAAATGTATGCCCCAACGGGAGAAAGCAGTGAAGACAGCGTAGAAGAATTTTATAATGATATGGAAAATGCTTTGAAGTAATGTAAAAATTCAGAAATAAACATCACAATGGGTGACTTCAGTGTGAAAGTAGGAAATCAAAGTGATGGATACTCGGTAGGTAAACATGGTTTGGAAGAACGAAACGAGAGAGGATACAGACTTGCAGAATGGACAAAAGAACATGAACTGATTGTCAAAAACACCTGGTTTAAGCAACACCACAGAAGGTAATGGACATGGATAAGTCCTGACAGCAGGATTAGAAACCAGATCGATTAATCCTGATGCATTAACAGTCGCAAAAACAGTTCCAAATGCAGACTGTTACAGTGATCACAGATTTATTATAGGCACATTGAAGGTAAAGTTAAAGAAAGTCAAGTATACACCAGGAAACCTAAATATGATATGTGTGCATTAAAAAATGACAAGGAAATACAATGTGGGTTTGTAGAAGGCAAGGGTATAGTAAATGCTGTGTATATGCTGAGAACATTAATTGAACGTTCTATATGTGTGCACATGACGAGATGCAGCAAAATATGCAGGGCAACAAATCGTGCAACATATTGTTTGTGACTTCTATGTTTAAATTCACTAAAAGAATATATTGTTTTGAGTATCTGGATTTATCGGAAGTAAAAATTTTCTTGATTTCCGCAAGAACTGGACACTCAAAGTGTCGATGATTGACAGTCACGTGATGGTATGTGCAAAGGCGGATAAACTGTAGTGTGAGGTCGTCGGATTGTGTTCAGGCGTCCGTTAGTTGTGCTGTTGAAAGAGCTTGAAGGCATTGATTGATTGATTTTGTTAATGCTAGAGAACTAGAGAGAACAGGGTCGTCGGGAAAGAACACGCACAACCGCAGTTACAAATAATTACAAACTGCTCTGCTTAATGAATAAGACAGATGGCGCTAGGTTGAGTACTACTGTTCAGTGTCAGATTCTAATATGGAACGTACGAGACACGTCAACTGAACGATTGTACAATAGGAAGAGGACGGAAAGGCAAATAAATCAGGAAATAGTACTTGGTACTATTAGTACTAGTCGAATAAGTCATCCTAGCAAAATCCTGCTGGGATTGATGATGGAGAGGGTTTAAAATAGGTTAGAATATGAATGATTAGACTCGTAGGTAGTTTAAGACAAAGCTAGTTGCACATCCTTTACAGGACGTAGCAGTCAATTCCAGTATATTGTAGCTGTTTGTGTTGCTCACCAGATTGATAGTCCTGTGATTGAGCCAGCCGCAAAAGCAGCTGCCCACGGTTTTACCCCCACAGGCTTATTTATTAATCCGAAGGCGATTGTTGTCCATATGGGGTAATGACTGGTGTATATATAAAACTGTCAAATGTCATTTACTGCCAATGTAGTACCTTGAGGTATATGGCAGGGGGGTCTTTGAGCCTGAGGAATTAAGGCCGCCTGGCTAGTGCAGTCGCCCCGAACTGTGCAGTTCTTCGTTTTTTCTTTTTTTTTCTTTTCGTTTTCTTTTTGCCCCCGATAGAAAAAAAAACAAAAAAAAACTCCGCACCATACCGAGGATTCGAACGGTCTCCCGAAGGAGAATCCGGCATTCTAGCTACTCGGCCAGCCTTGTATATGTGTCTTTAAAAAATGTAGAGATCCTAGGATATTTGAATATGTTAGCCCGAAGAAGATGTCTTGCATCGAAACTCATGCTGTGTCTGTGCTTGTTAATATTGTAGATATATTTGTGCCTGCGTATATTGTAGACTATAAACCACTTACTGTTGAATACTCCAACAAAAAACACGAGCAAATGAATGAAAGAACTTTATTTTCAAACAGTCACACTTTAGTCACGCTGACCCGTCTTACATTCGGCCCTTCCAGTCGCTCATTTTTCCTCATCTTTCGCACACCAGTTATCTATCATGAATCACGAGAAAACCCTAGTTGTCTTTGAACTGTTATGTTGTCCAGTGGCGTTTCCATGTCCAAGTACTATAATTATCATTGACTGCCGTGGATCTCCCGGGGTCTAGTCCATCCCTGAGGCGTAGCCTAGGTCTAGCAACCGTTGACCCCTATAAACCCCTACACCGGACAGTTGAACTAAAGATGTTGATCTATCGTCCTTGACTTGGGGAGGTTAATTACAAGTATCTCTGAAGCTTGAGGTGGGTTCGCCTGATGGCGAGGGACACTTAATAGGGACAGCTGATCCACACGCAAAATTCAGTCCAACACAACTATAATTTAGTGTACTACGCTTGAGTTCAATGCGAGCGAGCGAAAAGAAAAATTGAATGCAGATCTTTCGCAACCTCAGTTTCGGCATATTGTTTGTTTACTGCAATTTTTATATTTTTATTTATTTGTGTTTTTCCGTTGGGTTTCATTCAATAACTGGATCTATTTCTGCTTTTCTTGCTTTCTCATTGCTTTCTCTCCACACCCCCCCCCCCACCCCCGCCCCTCCCTTTTCATTCTCCTTAGTGTTTAATCTTATATTTGACATTCAATTTCTGTTTAACCTAACCCTGCTTCTATTTCTTGTTGTTTTGTTTTTGCTTTTTACTTCTGGTTCCCATTTCCGCTTCTTGGTCTGCTTTTGCGTTTCTTCTGATTCTTTTCTGTGCTTGCTAATGTTACATCACGTCCTCCTGCTTTCAGTCGCTTGATTAGCATGTCTTTCCCTTATGTATGGGCTGCTGCCTGTCGCCTATCTCTAGTGTATCTAGTATCGCAGCCGTGGAGGGGAGTTTGATAGCAAGGTTGTTTTTGTGGGCGGACAAGCTATGGTCATCTCTAGTGCATTCAATATTGCTGTCATTTCCGCTGTGCATATTGAAGCCGCAGCTGATTTCCAACTCTAGAACCAACTCTAGAATTACAACCCCAGCTCCAGTAACTTATTCTCAACTGTAGAATTACCACTCCAGCTCCAGTAACTTATTCTCAACTCTAGAATACCACTCCAGCTCCAGTGACTTATTCCTAACTCTAGAATTACCACTCCAGCTCCAGTGACCTATTCTCAACTGTAGAATTACCACTTAGCTGCAGTGTCCTATTCCAAACTCTAGTAGTTTTCCATAAATGTCTGGACGGCCGATGTTCATACTATTGTGAAAAACAGCGCATCAAGCGATATTTTCCCTAATTATCTGCTGACAACTTCGAAACCGGTATGTCGGGATTTTGAAACTGCGTTCACTAACCGCAAATTACAGACGCCGACTGTCAGTTACATAAGGCATTATTAAAGTGAGTTCGTTAGGAGAAACATGGATACATTGAGGCGCCAGTTAGAAGAGAAAATGTAGACATTGCTTGTAATGTTGGGTTCTGACACACAAGGGAAGAGTCGGGTGCAAGATTAAAGAGAACTGGAAGCATAACAATTTGGTTACGAGGCCAGAGAGAGTGGGATAACATCATCACATTGACAGCGTAGTATAGAAATCGTTACAGATAAAATGACACGATCCGAAATCCCATAGGGGTTGCAGACGAATTGCCTAGGATAGAATTTCGTTAGAGATAAACTGTTACAACCCGATATTCCTACAGGGAGCACGTACGATCGTTAAAGATATTACTGAGAAGATGTTTAAGTTTATATATATTCAACAAAACACATTATATGTTGTTGTTTATATGACGACGAGAAGAAACAATACAAACAAAAGTACAAGGCTTAAACTAACCGGAATCATGAACTGAGCAAGAGAGCACAGTAGTTCCGGAATGCAAAAGTCTTCTACAAGGTTACTGTGTGATCGATAACATCCGATAAAAAAGGAACGGGCGTGAGGGGAAACACGGGAAGGGGTACATAATTGAGAGTGCGAAGGAGGAGAATGGGTGAAAAATGAGTGATTGCATTAAAAAGCTAAAAAAAAAATATGTTTAAAGTAAAAAAAAAGAAAAAAGAACTAAATAGAGACCAGATGTAATTAAGTTGGCTGGAAACAATTGACAACCTCACTAGGGACTGCCGCTGTTTTAGTTTTTGTTTGGAATGGCTGTAACCATGCGTCCGGTTTTCATGGTTTTGCGTATTTATAGTTGTACATTTGTAGACAGACCGGTGCTGTTTTTTCTGCAACTAATAATGTGTTTTTAAGCGCCAGCTGGGTCTTGTCTGTAGCGTGAAGCAAGTCGCCTATTTTCATACATGCTCCACATCAGGGAATTTCCAGTCTTGCTCTCTCTCTCTCTCTCTCTCTCTCTCTCTCTCTCTCTCTCTCTCTCTCTCTCTCTCTCTCTCTCTCTCTCTCTCCCTCTCTCTCTCTCTCCCTCTTCCCCCCCCCCCTCCCGTGTGTATTTCCCTTTCTCTTACTGTTTCTTTCCAGTCTTGCTCTCTCTCTCTCTCTCTCTCTCTCTCTCTCTCTCTCTTTCTCTCTCTCTCTTTCTCTCTCTCTCCCTCCCTCTCTCTGTCTCTCTCTCTGTCTCTCTCCATGTGTATTTCCCTTTCTCTTACTGTTTCTTTCCAGCTCTCGCTATCATACAATGCCAGCGGGATTTGATTACACATACATTGACAAGCAGAATCGTGTTCACAATACTTGACTTTATATGAATATAAGAGAAGTATAGCATAGAGTTGTATCTGGGGAACATCGGATGCTGTTGTGCTATATTTGCCTAGAAGCTGTCTGTCTGTCTTCCTATCTGTCTGCCTGCCTGCCTGCCTGTCTTTGTTTCTTTCTGTTATTTCTAGTCCGCCTTCCTTACTTTAAATATTGCCATGCTTCTATCTTAACATTCAACTGTGTGTCTGATTGTTTAATATATGTACATGGTCACTACGTGTAAAGTACTGGCGTGGGTAATCATGCTTCACAACATCTTGCAATCTCCAGCGACATTCGTGCGTCGACACCATTCCGTGCCACGACACAAGGCTGTTAAGAATTTTCTCTCGCCGTTTTCCTCTCTCACCCTTTCCACAAATCTTTCCAGTTGTCACAAATATATTCTAGTCTTTCTATTCTCATAATGTGGCCAAAAAACGATAATGCCTCTTTCTGATGTTTGTCATAAGTTGTCTCTTTGTGGCTTAGTCTCTTTCAAAATGTTTCAATTACCCATATTGCCTGTCGAAAGGAATAGGTCAGTGTTCTTCTTTAAAACCACATATCCGAAGCTTTTATGGATTAGGTGAGCTTGTTGACTAATTGTCCATGATTCACTCCCACGAACGGTTTGATAGTGATTAAAGTTAGTTAACACATCTTTTACTGGACGTTGCAATCAACGTCACTATCTATTGTCTGTGTGTGATGTACTAGGTAATGTTAGTTGAGTAGTTTGCCATTCTTTCTGAACGCCCGACGCCTCATACCATCGAAATCAACGCAAGACTTGTCTGCTTTTATATCCATCATTATCATGTGTCATGCGGATAAGCATGGCCAGTCATGTTTTCGCCACCTTACACTATCAGCAGAATCGTGGATCAGCTCTGTGTCTTGCCTCTACCATTTAATGAGGTCAAGCCATCCATATATTTACCTCTCTGCCTTCTCCTTGTTCTTTTCCCCTCAATCTTGTTAGTTATCACCAAGTTTTCTAGTTTATTTCTTCTCATAACGCGCCCAAAAAAATTCTCCAATCAGTTAATGATTTTCAATTGCTTCTTTTAGGAATTGCTCATAAGTTTATCTGCCCGTCCATGGTATTCTTTGTATTTTCCTCAGAAACCACATTTTTACTGTCATTAGATGCTTTTCAGCTTGTCTGCTCATCGTCCACGTTTCACATCCATACAAAAGTATAAGTTGTATGTAGCACTTCAACACTCGTTTTCTCGTTGCAATTAACATCTTTTTATTGTTAGTATGTTTTTCATCTTGCTAAAGGCTACTTTCAGCCATGGCGATTCTTGTTCTAATCTCTTCAAGACACCTACCATCAGATGTTATGACTGATTCCGCGATAGTTGTACCGATTAACTTGTTTAAGAATATTACCATTTCACCCTTATATTGCACTGTGGTATTTCTTTCTTCCTAGTGACGACCATACTCTCTGTCTTCTTACAGTGTAATTCTAACCCTAATTGTTCATTGTATAGAATAACCGTATCTACTAAATGTTGCAGATCATGTTCATTGTCTGCAATTAATACTGTAAATTCTGCATATTTCAATGATATTGATGTTATGTCCCCCGATGGTGATACTTTTCTTATCTTCTAAATTTCTAAAAATATTTTTACTTTATAAGGAAAAAAGATATGGAGACATTACACATCCCTGTTGTACACCTCTCTTAATAGGCTGATATTGACCTACTTCATTAACAATCTTTATGGCAGCTTGTTGTTTCCAGTATCTGTTTGTTTTTACAAATCTAAGGTCTTTCCACTCAGTTTATAGATCTGCAAGTATCTTCATCATGTTGACACATCTTTATTGAAAGTCTTTGTGTACTCAATGAAGTCAAGACGTAGGTCTTTGTTTAATTCCACATACCCTCAATCGATTTCGAACCGTCGACTCGTTATGACGGGGCCTTTTGAAACTGGGCGTCTCTCACTATCTGACCTTCTTATAGTCAACGCTGTGTGCCGTTGGTGATCATGTCTGGCCACCATCTTCTATCTCTTGTGCTGCTAATCACTTCTGATACCGACGTTCCTCTATGTTATGTTGTCAAACTGTCCAGCATCTTCTGTCTTGGTCTCCACCTCCCTATCTCTCTCTCTCTCTCTCTCTCTCTCTCTCTCTCTCTCTCTCTCTCTCTCTCTCTCTCTCTCTCTCTCTCTGAATGTTGACGGGCCTGCGTGCCCAATTCTTAACCCTTTGAAAATAAAGTTTGTTCGTTCTCTCTCTCTCTCTCTCTCTCTCTCTCTCTCTCTCTCTCTCTCTCTCTCTCTCTCTCTCTCTCTCTCTCTCTCTCTCTCTCTCTCTCTCTCTCTGCCCTGCCCTGCCCTGCCCTGCCCTCTCCCCCAACCTTCGCGTTGTAACGACATACTCCAACTTTCTTGATTTGCGTGCGGTCGCTAGATAGCAGTTGGTAGCACATGCTGTTCCCTAACGGACGAGGCACTGTCTGATAGTGATCATGTCATTCCAGTTCTCTTTATTCATAGTAAAGACATACGGATCAAACAGGTCAACCGATTTCAATATCTAGATTACACGTTGACATCTTTCCGAAGATGTGACACAGAGATACAGAATCACCAAAGCCAGATTTCTGTACAAGATGATAAGGCAGTCGTGGTCGGGGAACTTTGGGATCGTGTGTACGGTACAGAAGAACTGAAAGATCATCACCTGGAGAGAATAGTTCTGCAGGGAGGGACCAGAAGATCTGCCAACACTGAGAACTCCAAGGAAAGGCCAGACGGACACATGAACAGATTGCTACTGGTGCATTTAGCATTGTGACTCTTCCCTGACTGTTGAAGATGATGACGGGGTGCGTATGGGAATATCCTGAGTGCTGTGATTTCGATTCTTGACTCAACTCAATTTCACAAGCATACATATATCAGGACAAGGTAAACAAACAACAACACTGTTTTGGTCAGTAGTATCTGTCTTCTCTATGGATGTATGCGCTCTTCACAGTGTAGTGAAATAGTGAAGAAACTGGAAGTAGGAAACTATGGTTATCAGAAGAATGTTGAGATCTTAAGACTATGGACTATAAGAATAATTCTTGGCAAGAGAGGCTTAGGAAGGTGTATGTGGAAAATCTAGATAACTGAGTAACAAATAATAATATAAACTCTCTTTCTTTCGTCTTTCTTTTGTCCTTCACTGCTCCATGCCGTTAGGCGTCGCAGCCCTGTTTAATGATTGGTTTACGAACTAGGGCCGCTCGGTCGCTTGGTATGCTGAGGATGTTGTGAGTGTTTAAGGTGTTTATGACTCCGTCGATCCATCATTTTCATGGTCTTCCCCAGCCTTGATGTTTCCATTTTCATGGTGTATGCTCTTGCCGCTGGCGACATTGGATTAATTCTCACTAGGTGGCCGAACCAGTTAAGCCTTTGTCTATCAATGAATTTAACAACTGGTGTTGCTCCAACTGTTTTATAGATCTCCTCGTTTCTAGCATGGCCCCTTCTTGATTTGTTCGGTGCTTTTCTCAGACATCTCATTTCACAAGTAGTGAGTTTTCTTTCTTGTTCTTTAGTTTTCCCATGTTCGGCATCGATAACACAATGTTGGTATAAAAATTGCTTTTATAATCTTCTTAATTTCCGTGGGGATAGCTGGATATTTTAGCATGGGTGTAATTTGATATGTGACATTATAGGCCAATTTAGTTCTTGTCTCCATCTCTCTGTCTAATTTGCCATCTGATGTAAATATTCTCCCAAGATACTTAAATTCGTGTACTTGTTTTAGCCATAATAATAATAATAATAATAATAATAATAATAATAATAATAATAATAATAATAATAATAATAATAATAATATAAGGGTATAATATAAACAACACAGTTTAATCAAAATATCATATCACAGAGAATATTGGAGAGTCATGGTCGCCGATGTCTGTTTCAGAGCAAGTTATTGAAGAACAAAACCATAGCGATTAGATATGACAACGGCGTAATATAAGAATTCGGATATTTATATAGTGTTCATTCATTCATTCATTCATTCATTCATTCATTCATTCATTCATTCATTCATTCATTCAGTAGAATGTCAATAGCAGAACCTTGCTCCCATAACAACCTTTCCGAAAACCTCTCGATGATAAGCAAGATGCTCCGCATCCGATTCACCCGTCTGGAGATCATCCGCCACACCCTGCACCCATCTTCTCTTTAACCTTCCTCTTCATCTCTTCCCAGGCACTATACTACTCCATTACTATTCTCTCCAAACGTTCAGGACATTTCAAGAGACCAAAATATGGTTTAGTGTCTTTAGTAGCCAATCTTCTTCAGTATTCAGCTCTTGAAGTATGGATGCATTAGTTCTTTTCTGTATCCAAGATATTCTTAGAACTCGTCTATAACATTTATATTCAAAGGCATTTTTACGCTGTTCAGCTTGTTTAGTACGTGTCCAGGTCTCACAGGCGTATGTTGCAATGGGAAAGAATAGTGTACATAGTTCATATAAATCTCCGGTGGTATAACAACAACAACAACAACAACAACAACAACAACAACAACAACAACAACAACAATAATAATAATTACAATAAAAAGGTAAAAGTCCAATAATAGATATTGCCATTGGAGTGTGAAGTGTTAGGTCTTCGCGTATTCTATGCTACATTATATGGGGTGGAGTGCCCTGTTCCCTTCATCGTCCGCCTTTCCTTTACAGACAATTCCCAGGAAACTGACAATTGCCGGGTACCCATTGTTTTAGTTTTACCTTAGTTTAGTTTAGTCGACGTATCAACATAATGGCACACGGGTGTAACCCATAAGTGCTCCGTTCTACTCCTAACTCAAGCCTGAGTCTGGAGAATCTCAGCTCAGTGCACGAACTCCGTAACACCGGCGAGGATCCTGAAATACTTTGGGTAGATTTTAAACTCGAAATTTTGCCCGGGCAGCGCAGTTAGGCTATTCTTTTTCGATTTCCAACTGCCAAGAGGTTTCTTTGCGTGCGCAACAATACACACGGGCTTCCGATCTAGCTACCCAGAGACCGGGGGGAAATTTTGTTACTAGAAGTCCACGAGAAAAAATCCCGGCCCTCACCGGGGTTTGAACCAGGGACATCCAGCACTCGAGACGGACACAATACCTCGAGAACACTCAGCCCCATTTCAGCAACCCATTTTTACGAGGCCTGTCCACCCCAGGGCCGTACGTGTCTGGGGGAAAAAAAACAACATCATTCTGCCTCTGCTGGGAGTTCAGCCCGGAACACCGACTTGGTAGGCAGGCAGGGGCGACAAAGGCAGCAGCAGCAGCAGCAACAGCAGCAGCATCAACAACATCAACAACAATAGTAATCATAATAATCATAATAGCAACAATAATAAAACTAATCACAACAGTAATAAAATAATCATTAAATTATTACTAACAATAATCATAGCAATAATCATAGCAATAATCATATCAACAATAATAACAACAAACAGCTGGCATCTTGGCATTGTAACGTTGGCTGTAATGGGTACCCACGCCTTTCTGTCATGTGTCTTCACAGAGCACTCAAACAGCTTTCGTACAGTCTTCCTCTCATATTGTCTACCCACATGAAACGTCTTCCTCCTGTTACTCTTTTCCTCCACTTTTCCTCCAGCATATCCTGTAGCAAGGAGCAGTGCTTTGATATGGCCGGGGTACTGAAATTATCTGACGTTGATCTGATTGAGTCATGTTTTAGTCAAACGTAGGTTGTGTAATACTTCCCGTTTGTGTTCTTCTCCTGCCAGGTTATTCCTCCTATTTGTGTATTAAAGGCAGATTCGAACGCTTAAATTTTATCCTCACACTGTTTATTCATTGTCCACGTCTTCTTCTTTTGACCTACCGCTTTTGTCGTGAAGCGCCGCTGAGAGGAGGCTGATGCATCTTTCTGTTTCGTTTGTCTTGTTGCTTGTTAGTTAAAGTTAGTTGTATATCGTTTACAGGACGTCACAATCACCCACAGCATTCTTTTCTGTTTGTGATATCTTGGCAAATTTATGTTAAGTAGTTTGCCATTGCTTTCTGAACGACCGGCACCCATACCATTTCGTAATAAAACCAACCCAAGGCTGTCTGCTGCCAAATCGCCCGTAGCTGTGTTTCGAACTTGGTATGCGGGATTACGAACTGCGTCCGTAAACCTTCGCCACGAGCCAGCCTTGTTGCTTGTAATGACGTCATATTTGATTTCTTCAATGTATCTTTTATTCCATCTAGCCAACTTCTTATGTGTCGTCTTCTCGCCTTGTATTTCTTTTTTATGTTTTCACGTGGAACGCTCTTGCCGCTGGTTAATCTTATTCCTTTCTAGCTAAATGTCCAAGCATTTATTTTGTGTTCTATCAAGTCAGAAATACGTTTTACCCAGTCACTTGTTCTTAGTGTATAATTTGTCTCTCTATCTCTTCTTGGTTTCCCAAGTAAATTTAACACTTGATCCCTCTTAAATCTTAGCATAACTTGTTAGGTATGAGCTGTTTCCGAAGGATGAATACTGGTTCGGCCATTCTATTTCTCCTCTTTTTCGTTCCTCTTTGGATTACAGTGCGTCACACAAAGTTATTCACCTCATAGATCAGTGTCGGTTTCGGTATTCTTATTATATTTCCCATCTCTAATTCACACTTGCTGTTATCGGTTATTCATTGTCGTAGATAAGAATAACGCCTTTCCATTCAATGTAATTTTCAAATCTGATCGGTACTATCTTTGTTTATAATCGTAGTTTTGATTTTCTTATGTAATTACAGCTAAGCCATTTTCCTTATTCCTAAACTTTTATACTAGATTTATTTATTCGTGAAGATGCTGCTGGGTTTCAGCCAAGAACAATGTCTGTATGTCTTATATCGTTTATTGATTTCCCCCACATTGCCGTGTCCTGAGAATCCCAGTATCGGCTTGAATATATTCTTCTTCTTCTTCTTCTTCTTCTTCTTCTTCTTCTTCTTCTTCTTCTTCTTCTTCTTCTTCTTCTTCTTCTTCTTCTTCTTCTTCTTCTTCTTCTTCTTCTTCTTCTTCTTCTTCTTCTTCTTCAGCGTTCCGAGCCATTGAGGTTCTTTGCTGTAGATACAATCCGTCTCCATTCATCTCTTGTCAGTTCTATCATCTACAAGTATTGTAGTCTCTTGTCTCTTCTTCTTCTTCTTCTTCTTCTTCTTCTTCTTCTTCTTCTTCTTCTTCTTCTTCTTCTTCTTCTTCTTCTTCTTCTTCTTCCTCTTCTTCTTCTTCTTCTTCTTCTTCTTCTTCTTCTTCTTCTTCTTCTTCTTCTTCTTCTTCTTCTTCTTCTTCTTCTTCTTCTTCTTCTTCTTCTTCTTCTTCTTCTTCTTCTTCCTCTTCTTCAGCGTTCCGAGCCATTGAGATTCTTTGCTGCAGATACAATCCGTCTCCATTCGTCTCTCTGGTTGACTTTCTCTTGCCAGTCGTTGATTCCAAGTGCTTGTAGGTCTGTATATATATTATCTCTCCACCGTCTTCTTGGTCTACCTCGGGGTCTACGGTCATTTATTTCCTGAGTGTAAGCGAGTTTTGTTTCTCTATTATCTTCAATTCTTTCTATGTACACCAGCCATTGTAGTCTATTAGCCTTCATGATACAAGTGATTAGCGGGGACTTAAACAGATCATAAATGTCTTTGTTACTTCTTCTTTTCCACTCTCCACTTTGTGTATCCCTAATGGGTCCAAAGATGCGTCTTAAAACTTTGTTCTCAAAGGTTTGTAACAAGGCTTCGTCTCCTTTCGTTGTACTCCAGGTTTCAGAGCCACACAGCACAACTGGTCTGATCAGTGAATATATTATCTGTACAAATATTGAACAGGCTTGGGGATGAT
Source organism: Cepaea nemoralis (assembly GCA_014155875.1). Lineage (NCBI taxonomy): Eukaryota > Metazoa > Mollusca > Gastropoda > Stylommatophora > Helicidae > Cepaea > Cepaea nemoralis. Next base: position 14,121 of record JACEFZ010011779.1, on the reverse strand, counting down.
ACACACCCCGTATGTTGCACGCCTATTAAAACCCGTTTGAGGTGAATACACTTTACTGAGCAGTCTGTTGTTATTTGTTGCCGTGTTAGTTTGTTGCCTTTATGCGGTGTTTGCCATCAATATCAGTTTCATCCCAGTTTTTAATTAATTTGCTCTGGATAAGTCTATTGAATGTCTTTTTTTATAGTCCACGAAGCTCACCTTTCTATATTTTTCTGCTCGTGTTCTTGAGAAAAATATTGCTCCTCTTGTTCCATTTTTCTTTCGAATACCAAATTGTTCTTCTGGAACTTCACTGCCTGTTTGATTGTGCATTCTGTCATTTATGATATTAAGTAGTATTTCGAGTAGCAACAGCAACAACAAAAGCAGCAGCAGCAGCAGCAGCAGCAGCAGCAGCAGCAGCAGCAGCAGCAACAACAACAACAACAACAACAACAACAACAACAACAACAACAACCACATCAGGAGCAACAACAACAACAACCACAGTAGCAGCAACATTAAAAACAACAGCAAAACCTGTAACTATCTATATAGTACTGCAGCTATTTCAGATAGATATGTGGCTGGTTGGAGAACTTCTGTAGCTGACAATGTAGTACTGCAACTATCTCAGGTAGATATCGTTGATTGAAGAACTTCTGTAGCTGGCACAACTGCAACTATTCCGACCAGATATAGCTGGTTAAATAACTTTTGTAATTGTGACTGTGGTACTGCAATCTCAGCTAGATAGGGCTGGTTGAAGAACTTCTGTAGATGGCATTGTAGTACCGCAGCTATCCCAGCTAGATAGGGCTGGTTGAAGAACTTCTGTAAATGCTATAAGATCTGCTGTTGAAGATGCTGTTGAACTTCTGTAGATGTCACTCTAGTACTGCAATCTCAGGTAGATATCGTTGATTAAAGGGCTTCTGCAGGCGTCACTGTGGTATTGCAGCAATCCCAGGTTGTTATCGTAGATTGAAGGACTTCTGCAGGCGTCACTGTGATGATAATGCAGCAATCTCAGCTAGCTACAACTGATTGAAGGGGACCAAATGACAATGCAAATTCCAATTTGGCCCAGACTCAACCAGCTCCAGGCTAGCATGATTAGGTTCTCTTCTGTATATAGTGGTATCCTGTAGTCTTTCTTGTGGTTGTGTGTCTGTGAGGCCTTCGTCCGACAGTTTTGATGATGGATGAATGGATGCTTGAGTGAATAGATGATTCTGTGGTTGGGTGATGGAATGGATGAATGAATGGATATATTATTGTGTGGGTGGATGATGGCATGGATGAATGGAAGCATGAATGAATAGATGATTGTGTGGGTGGATGGATATGCGGGTGGATGGATGTGTAGGTGGGTGATGAACTGGATGAATGGATGCATGAATGAATAGATGATTGTATGGGTGGATGTTTATGTGTGGTGGATGGTTGTGTGGGTGGGTGATGGCATGAATGAATGGGTGCGTGAATGAATAGATGATTGTGTGGGTGGATGATTGCGAGGGTGGATGATTGCGTGAACGAATGGATGCATGCATAAATAGATGGTTGTGTGGGTGGAGGATTGCATGAATGAATAGATATAGATCTTGAAGCATGCATGGCGGATGAGTGTTTAGATGCATGCAATGAACGATCGACAGATGACGGATAATAGATACATGGTGACACAAACGAGTTGGTAGGTGGTTTGTTGCTTGGATGCACAGGATTAATTGATAATTTGATGAATTCAATAAACACAAGCAATTAGAGTACGCAATTAATTTATGTAGAATATACTTGTAAGTGGTTAGATAGAATCAGCGTTTTTCTTTCGGCAGCGTATTAGTTGTTGTGCGTGTGTGTGTCAGCTGCTAATGTTTGAGACAGCTATGTATCTGAAATAACAGTAATCAACACGCACACGTTCAATTTGTCTACTTACACGGTGATGTGCTTCAGACAGATGTCTACAAGACTGTATGCATCCGTTCATCTGTCTGTTAGTCTCTCTCTCTCTCCCTCTCTCGCTACCCCCCCCCCCCCCTCTCTCTCTCTCTCTCTCTCTCTCTCTCTCTCTCTCTCACCCTCTCACTCCCCCACCCCACTTCTCTCTTTTTAGCGGAATTTTGTATTTAAATTTTAGTCCTGCAATAATCGTATCTGTCTACAATACTATGGGTGCATCCGTTCGTCGGCCTGATAGTCTCTCACTCTTCCTCTTCCCCCTCTCACATTTTCTCTCTCTCTCTCCCCCTCTCACCTTCTCTCATGCAATAATCGTATCTGTCCACAATACTATGTAAGCATCCACTCGTCTGTCGATACCCCCCCCCCTCTCCCTCCCTCCCTCCCTGTTTCGTGAACTGTTGTATGTAATGTCTGCAGTCATGCAATAACCGTATCTGTTTAGAACACGAGGCTGGTTAAAACAAATGGAGAAGCGAGTGTTTTTGTTTTCCTCAACTAACGCATACAATGGTAACCGCAGGCCTCTGTGACATCTTTCCGACTCCAGCATATACTGTTAGTTGCATGTTCTTTACAGAACGTCGCAGTCAACCGTAGCATGTATTGCCTGCTTGGGATTTTCTAGGCAGCTTTATATTAAGTAGATTCCCGTTACTTTCTGAGCGGTCAACGCTCATACTATAGTGAAAATCAACACACTGCGGTAACTATAACAGTAGTTTTGCTAAAAATCGTACTTTTCTCTAAATGTAATCATGTTGTTATTACCGAGGATAGGACAATGGTTTACATCTCTCTATCACAATCAGAACAGAATCGAAGCTGACTTAATGAAGTATGAAAGGGACTAGGATTTCACGGCCCTTTGGCAGCATCTGTGAAATTACCTTTACCTGTGGGCAGTCTACGTGTTAAAAAAACATTCCTTGACCTGACAAACTGAAATCGTTGAAGAACGCATTAACTACTGCACACTTATTGGCTTTTTAAAGACTGTTGTGAATGTTAAACTGTAGTTTGAGACAAGAGCGGCCTCCCTCAAGTTTATTCGGGAAACGCCACTGCGCATATTGGGAGTACAAACTTTGTTAATAATAATAATAATAATAATAATAATAATAATAATAATAATAATAATAATGATGATGGGGATAGTGGTGATGGCAATGGTGATGATGATTGATGTATGATGATGTTGATAAAACAAATTCACCACAAACATGAACCATAACTAACCAACAGAAGTGAAATTACTGTACACAATTCAATGAATTAGTATATGCGTGCATTAGTCCAGAGCTTAAGGATATTTTAGCTCAAACAGTAGGAGCTTAGCATGTAAGCAATATCGACAGTATCATTAGTAGTATAACACATTATACACATGTTGCATGCCCTTTGTGGGATGTTGCGATCAACCTCATCCCATGTTGGTTTTCTGCTCCATTCTACGTTCAGTAATTTGCCATTGCTTTCTGAACGGGAAGTCGGCGTTGAAGACCAGCTGACCCACCGGTGTAGAAGTTGATCCCGCTGCCCTGCCGGCAGCGTACCGGGTGTTTAAATGCTGCGGCGCTGTTATCTGTTCGGCCACGTCGACCGCTCACTTGGAGTATGGAAGGGGTCATCTTCATAATTTCTGAGGATGGAGAAGAGAGCTTTGCCACCGCTTGCCGCTCTAGAGCAGAACCGGTCTCGTAAATCCAATCAATCAGTTAATCAATCAATCAGCGAGGTGCCTTCTCCACAATTAATGGTTTCTACAACATCAACACAGTTGATCTCCAACACTTATTGTCTCTCGCCTTGATTGTACATTCTGCCAGACGGCTGTTCGTCCATCTCTTGATGTTATCCTCCCACTTGTATCGTTGTCTACCTCTTGCTCGTTTGCTTTCAACCTTGCCGCCCAGTATGATTTTAAAAAATAATTTCTTTTAACGTGGCCGAAATATTTCTCTTGCTTCTGGTTTTATTTCTTTCATCAACTCTCTTTTCATTGCCAGTTCTTCTATTACCTCTGTATTTGTAAATTAGGCAATCTTCATAATGTTCTGGAAATTCGAGAGGGATATACTCCAAAGAAGAGAACAGAGTAGCTTTAGGTCAGTAGTGTTAACATGCGGTAAGTCAACACATGCACATATTCAAGTATGATATACACTGATATTGTCGGATGGAAGATATACTACAGGAAGAGGCGAACGCAATAGGCCAAGCATATACTTATATGAAGAATATATCATTCACTATGCCTGCCTCTCTCTGTGCCTCTCTCTCTTTCTCTCTCTCTCTCTCTCTCTCTCTCTCTCTCTCTCTCTCTCTCTCTCTATATATATATATATATATATATATATATATCTCTCTCTCTCTATATATATATATATATATATATATCTCTCTCTCTCTCTCTCTCTCTATATATATATATATATATATATATATATATATATATATATTGTCTTGCACATGTAAGTACGTGTAGCACCTCGGCTCCCCTGTTTTGAGCCAGTGCATTTGACCCGGCTCCTGGTACAGCAAGACTGGCTGGAAGAATTCACATTAGTTGCCGCAGAAAAGAGAAGCTCCTATAAGGTCATAGCACTCACGTAAGCCTGCGGTAGCGCGTGCCCAGGTAAAAGCGAAAGTCGAGCAGTATTTACACCAGACAGGAATGGAGATGGGGCAACAACACACGACGTCAGCACGAGCCATCTGTCTGTAACATATTTTATACCGTTACCGTAATCCTTGTGCTAGGCGCGCCTGGCTATCGCTGCAGGCGTTGATGAATGTTTGTTAAACACACAGTTTTTACCTGTCCCGGTACGTTTTCAGACCGTCTTGAGATTTGCCTGTATTGATAGTTGTTGTGTGTAAGTGATCTGACGACTTTATAGAGTAAAGATGGTTAGATATAGCACTATCTTACTTCTTCTTTCACCTCTATGCCTCACTGGAGCGTAGTTCCCTCAGCCTACTCACTCTAAGATTTTACATTTTTTCCCCGCTCGCTCACTTTGAAATCAAGCGTGGTCCATACACTATTTATAGTAGTGATGGACTGAATTTTGCGTGTGGGATAGCTTTGCCTATTAACAGTGTCCCTCGCCATCAGGCGAACCCACTCCGACTTCAGGGTATTGCAATTAACGTCCCCCAAGTCAAGGACGACAGGTCAACATTTTAGTCCAGCTGTTCGGTGTAGGGGTTGAACTGCTAACCTCGGTATCACCACACCGGATGTTTAAGAACATGAGTTCTTATCCATTCGGCCATGCTGACCTGCAAGATTTTACATATTCTTATTCTTACCTCTCCCATGCAGCTCCGTCCATGTCCTTGCCAGTTTATTCATTTCTATTTCTACTTCTCTTTTCCATGTGTTTTAGCTTTTCCTCTATTTCTTTTACCCCATTGATTCCCACAAATAACTTTCTAGTTATACCATCCTCAGGTTTTCCCATTGCATGTCCTATCCAGCCAACATCCTGTGTTCATGTTCATCTCTTGGTTTACTGGTATTTGTCTAGTTCTCTCCATGAGCTCCAAAATTGTTCACAGGTATTTGTCTAGTTCTCTCCACGAGTTCCACATATGTTCACTGGTATTTGTCTAGTTTTCTCCACGAGTTCCACATATGTTCACTGGTATTTGTCTAGTTCTCTCCACGAGTTCCACATATGTTCACTGGCATTTGTCTAGTTTTCTCCATGACCTCCACATATGTTCACTGGTATTTGTCTAGTTTTCTCCACGAGCTCCACATATGTTCACTGGTATTTGTCTAGTTTTCTCCACGAGTTCCACATATGTTCACTGGCATTTGTCTAGTTCTCTCCACGAGTTCCACATATGTTCACTGGTATTTGTCTAGTTCTCTCCACGAGTTCCACATATGTTCACAGGTATTTGTCTAGTTTTCTCCACGAGTTCCACATATGTTCACTGGTATTTGTCTAGTTTTCTCCACGAGCTCCACATATGTTCACTGGTATTTGTCTAGTTCTCTCCACGAGTTCCACATATGTTCACAGGTATTTGTCTAGTTTTCTCCACGAGTTCCACATATGTTCACTGGTATTTGTCTAGTTTTCTCCACGAGTTCCACATATGTTCACTGGCATTTGTCTAGTTCTCTCCACGAGTTCCACATATGTTCACTGGTATTTGTCTAGTTTTCTCCACGAGTTCCACATATGTTCACTGGTATTTGTCTAGTTTTCTCCATGAGCTCCACATATGTTCACTGGTATTTGTCTAGTTGTCTCCATGAGCTCCACATATGTTCACTAGTATTTGCCGACCGATGATCTCGGTCGGTAATTATAGCTTTCAAATTTTATGTTGTCTAGTGCGTCCTCTAGTCTCTACTTCCTTCTCCACCTGTGAGCGCCAAACAATACTATGTGTGCTTATTTATGTAACTACTACATAGATCGTGGCTTAGTCTCCAATTTAGAGAATACCATGTTCGCTAGGGGGACTACAACCAGAGGAACGGGGTAACGGGCTTCGGAATGTCACTATGTAGATGTATGTGTTGCCAGCTCAGAGAACACGCCAAGTAAGAATAATATAGGAACCCCCATTGACACCATGAGGCGTATTGAGTATAAGGAGCTAGAGGCGTATTGAGCATAAGGTTCTAGTCCCATCCATTTTACTCCAGTTAGCACTCGTTTGGCCATGTGGTCAGTGTCACGCCATGGGTCAATACGAGGGTCAGTGAAGAAATTTGAGGGATTCCAATACATGACCACCGTGCTGACAAGCCACCGTGCTGACCACTGCGCTACTGTACTGACCACTGCGCTACTGTACTGACCACTGGTGCGCTACTGTACTGACCACTGGCGCTACTGTACTGACCACTGGTGCGCTACTGTACTGACCACTGCGCTACTGTACTGACCACTGCGCCACCGCGCTTCCCCGGAGACAAAATGCTCTTGCGTTTCTAAAGCCCCTTGCTGAACTATTTCACAATTGTATTCATGCGATGACAGCAACATTTTTTGTTTGCATATCCCTTGCAGGACGTTGCAGTCAACACCAGCATTTTTCAGCTGCTGTTGATATACTAGGCAAGATTACGCTCAGTAGTTTGCCATTGCTTTCTGAGCGACTGGCTCATATACCCCCGTAAGTTATCCAGCGTGGCGCGAACCGCTGCTGATTCTCGCGCAGCTGCGTTACTGACGAGAATATACGGGATTACGGAGAAAGACGTTAAAACCCTAAGCCAGGGAGACCGGCAGCAACATCTTAGTTGGACTAACAGTCAACGTTATTTGCTTAGCAGACGCTGACCGTGTGTGCTGTGACATTTTAGGCCCTCCCATATTTTAGGCATAATGAGGTGGAGTAGCTGGTTCCCTTCCTCGCCACCTTTTGTTCTCAATCAATTCCATTAAAATGCACACAATATCCACTACTCAATGATTGCGGTGGGGAGTCCACGGTTGCGCAGGTGCCAGCACGCTTGCCAGCCGACACGGTGACCAAGTGTTCCGAACCCCACCGAGGAAGAGATTGTTTAAAATCTTAAAATCAGACTCCTAGGTGGACTCAACTTAAAATGTGTACCAGGAAATATTCTGGGAAGTAAAAATGACTGAGTGATATTGACCACATCAGCCATCGGGTGCTGGCTGGTCTATTAAAAATATGGACTAGCACCATTTGTCTAATGCTGCCAAAGCGTGTAAATGAACCCTTTACTTAGCACCATATACCCCATGCGCTCCAAGGAGTGGAAAAGGCCCAAACCTGTTTACATTTTATGAGGTTGTTTCGATCCCAGAGCCGTACTGTTCCGAGAATAAGAAGGCTGTCACTGAGGATTGAACCAGTCTTGATTAGCGCGTACACTGACCTCTAAGCCAACACTACTCCATCAGTGGGATTAATGTGTGAGAAAGCCCGATGGCATTAGGATATACAGAATTGTAGTCTTTTTGAGTATTGTTGGAATGGTGATCTCTTATCTGTCGGTGTCATTCTTGTGAATCGCGTGGGGTAATAATGATCCACTTGAACAGGTAAAGGGACCCGTGTGGAAAGAGAGATAGAAGAAGAACGTACGGAGACAATTCTTGACAGTCTTGGGTCATGGCACGGAAGGGAGTCATGTATTGACTCATTAGGTTGGAGGTCGCAATTTGCGGCGAGGCATGATCGTCCACGCCAGTCGGCAAGGCTGAAGATGATGATCCATGTCTATGCCATCATGGCAGTTTTTGGGATGTAGTTCTACGTCGATGTCGTTGTGACACTGGGATTATGGCGCGACGTATGTGTCATTGTGGCATATTGGGGTTCTGGTTTAGCATTGGGATAATGGCGCAACGCCCATGTCATTGTGGCATATTGGGATTCTGATATAGGCATGCCGTTGTGACACTGGGATTATGGCGCGACGCCTATGTCTATGTGGCATAATGGGGTTCTGGTATGACATTGGGATAATGACCCAACCCCCATGTCATTGTGGCATATTGGGATTCTCATATGAGCATGTCGTTGTGACACTGGGATTATGGCGTGACGCCAATGCCATTGGGGCATATTGGGAGTTTGGTACAAGCATGTCGCTGTGACATTTGGATTATGGCGCAACGCCCATGTCATTGTGACATATTGGAATTATGTTGATACGCCCATGTCACTGTGACATATTGGGGTTGTAGTGATACGTCATTGATGATACATACGCCCGTGTCATTGTGACATATTGGGTTATAGTGAACCGTCAATGTCATTGTAATATTGGGAGTATACTGGAACGCCGATGTCATTGTAATATTGGGAGTATACTGGAACGCCGATGTCATTGTGACATATTGGGATTTTAGTGAACCGTCAATGTCATTGTAATATTGGGATATACTGGAACGCCGATTTCATTGTGACATATTGGGATTTTAGTGAACCGTCAATGTCATTGTAATATTGGGAGTATACTGGAACGCCGATGTCATTGTGACATGTTGGTGTTATATTGCTACGCTCAGGTCGACTGTGATATATTATGAGTATGATGGTACCACACCCATCTAACTTTGACATATTGGAGATATTGCACTGCGTCCATATTGTTCTGACCAAACGGCAATTTTCCTATGCTCATTTTATAAAGATTTAACTATTCCAGTGCCACGTGGTCACCAACACCCTCAACTAGGTCGGTATTTAAACCCAGAGCTACTGTACACTGAGGCGTGTGTATTAATACCACATTGCCGCGAGTTCAGTTACTTGTATGTAAACAAAGTATAAAACTAAATATGATACATGCTTAAGGAATTACCTCTGTAATCATGCATACGTTTACAACATGCACACTAGTCGTATCTATCCCTTCATACAAATAAGGTCCCTTAGGCAACAAAGAGTGGCAGCCTACGCGATCAGAAAAGTCAATAGTGAAATATTGCAACCGAATCATGTTCTAGAACAGTGGTTCTCAACCTTTTTTGGCCCGTGCCCCCCTTCACCATATTTTCAGAACGTCATCCCCCTCCTCCCCCTTTTTTTCGCATTTCCCACCTACAAATTTGGCCCGTGCCCCTCTTCACCATATTTTCAGAACGTCATTCCTCCCTTTCGTTTTTTCTACCTAAAAATCCCGCCCCTGCCCCTACACTGTATACGTAATAATGGAAGCTACATTTAATAGCACATACTAAAACAAGCCTAGACGTCCACATAAAACATGATTTGTGGGTCTACTTACTTTATAAATTGAATTTTAGAAGGGTGAGACGTACACAACCGTACAGTATGAAGGAAAAAACAATACCAAATAATCTTTATTAACGAGATCTTGAAATAGTATTAATCTTCCCCCCCCCCCCCCCCCCCCCTGGAAACCCTAAAATTTCCCCGGGGGTGGGGGAAGGGTGGGGACATTCCCCACCGGTTGAGAACCATTGTTCTAGAACAACTAGAAGTTAGTCGATGACTTACTACATAAATGAGTAAATAATTAAATTATTACACCCCGCTCAATAAATAAAATAAATAATAAAATACATACACACACGGCAGATGAAAGGCAGCAGCTCAGGAAGGGATATGTACACGTTAGTAAATACATTCTAAATACAATAAATCATAATATGAGAAAATAAACAATGCATAGTAAACTAAATAATGGACTCAATAAATATTACTAAAATAAATACATAAAGAAAGGGACTTTAAGTTGTAAATAAAAAAAAATAAGTCTCTAAGCACGGAAAAAATAATAAAACATAACTAAGTAAATAAGCATGAAAAAGTGTGTGTGTGTGTGTGCGCGCGTGTGTGTGTGTAAATTGGTATTTATAAATAAGGGAAGCCCACAGCAAAAAAGAGCGGATATTAGATGATGCATTAGACAGGAGATATAAATGGAGTTCTATATTTGAGACTCAAATTCTCTGACTCTAACGCCACGTATCTCCGTGGAAAGAATCGCATGTTTTAAGACATAAATTGTGCATTTTAGGAAGCAACAGATTAAAATCTTCGGTGTGTTTAATTTGTCTTTTCTTCCTGTTTTCTGGCTAGCTCTCTAATTTCTTTTCAAAATATTCTTCTGTCGGATTTAAAGATTCCTCATCTGTTGTATCTGGCAGAGGCTAGAACATGTTGAACATTAGACACAGCTATAAGACATTTGTTACACTGTTATTTGGTCATGTAATGAAAGGATGGGCATTAAAGAAGATCGTGGGGGTTAGAAAATACATTAGACACAGCTAAAAGACGCTTACATTGTTATTTGATCATGTGATGAGAAGAGTTGAGTTAAGTTGAGTTGAGCTAAGAACTGACATCACTGCCCTCAGGACATTACCATACGCGCACCGTCCCCTCGTTCAACAGCCAGCGAAGAGTCACCCTACTAATCGTCCCACCGCTATCTGATTGACAGTTCTCCTGGTCTTCCCTCTGTTTTGAGATTCTTCCAGAAACCCGGTCAATCCCCTGCAATCTCATTCTTTCCACATACGGGTTCTCAATCTGTTCCTCTACCTACGGGAAAGATCAAAGGTAGTAGAGAAGAGACAGAAGCAGGTCGGTAGATGTGATGCTGGGTGGTCAAGGCAGATGAATGGATAAATATCGTCAGTAGAATGAATACACAACACCGAGGGTCGAGATCTGCGCACAGACATAAATATCAACGCCATCTGGCCAGGCACATCTTGATGATGATGTAATGCTCGTTAAGGGCACTGAACTGATTAAGAGCGATGGGATGATTAATCGTCTTAAGGGACTTTCTGCATCTGCCATGGGCTTATATACAGTATTCCCCCCCCCCCCCAATGCAACTCCCTTTAATTTGATATATAAGTCAACATGTCTGCTACCATATTGACTATTTAGTCAATACTGTGACACACCCCCACTTCCCATGTTCTGTCACTCATTTTTGTTTGCTCCAAACCTATTTTTGTTTGTCACTGAATCTGTAAACCTAGGTCCCCCATTCTACTTGTTGTTGTTGTTGTTGTTGTTGTTGTTGTTGTTGTTGTTGTTGTTGTTGTTGTTGTTCTTCTTCTTCTTCTTCTTCTTCTTCTTCTTCTTCTTCTTCTTCTTCTTCTTCTTCTTCTTCTTCTTCTTCTTCTTCTTCTTCTTCTTCTTCTTCTTCTTCTTCTTCTTCTTCTTCTTCTTCTTCTCTTCTTCCTCTTTTTATTATTATTATTTTTATTATTTTTATAATACAATCTTGAGTGGCTGGCGGCAACGTAAGCATGCCTCCACCAACATTGAAGTTATCAGGTTGCCGTTGACATTTAAGCTTACCTTAAAACTGCAACTAATTTGTCCACCTTCCACCCGATATGTTTGTTTTCCTGTGTGTTTCAGGCTAACTTATTCTTGGTTGCAGGAAATTAACATAAGACTTGTTCTGAAGCGGGAGACAGCAGAAATTCAATATCAAAGAGAATAAAAGAAAGTTTCATAACCTTGTTATCGCGTTGCTGTTTCCTTGCTCATATTACACATTAAATCCCCCAGAACGTGTAGTAAAATGCCCGTGTTATCAACAGTCCTATTTATAACTGTATTTACCTGGGTGTGTGTGCATCCCCGCCCCGTGTCATTTCCCCATCCCTCTATCGTTTGTCGGCTCCTGTGACCATTTCTGGAGCTTTGAACCTTTGACCTTCTAGTTCTGTCTTTATTGCTCTTGGCATCTCTCCTTCTGCCATTGCCCGCCGCGTGGTTTCTTCCTTTCTATTCCCAGTTCTTTAGCCTTTCTGTAGGCATCGTTACACACTGTAACCAACCCTGCACATTACAATTAGTAGGTATCGAGTTTACACACCGTGTTATCCGATAAGGCAGGTATCGAATGTACATATCATAACCACACGGCGTTATCAGATCTGCAGGTATCGCGCTGACATTCCCACCGCAGCACAGGAAGTTGGCACGTGTAGAAGTTTCTTGTTCAAATATGCAGTTTAATCTACTCGCTTCCAATGCCGTGCTCGCTTATTTATAACCTTGTGTTCTGCTATCAAGGGCAGAATGTTCGGGAAAGTCAACGTTGCACTAATTTCCTTTCAGAAAACTAATGGCTTCCTCTATTCTTTACCGACCGAACGGGAATACCCCGTGCGTCTTGTTTCTTTTTCTCTATGCAAAAGCTACCTTATGCGTATATATAACAGCTGTAGCACATGGTTATTGAATAATAATAATAATAATAATAATAATAATAATCCTGAATGCAGTGATGACGAAGAGTTTATGTCGAAACTAACCAAACGGCCGAGCTTTGAATAATAATAATAATAATAATAATAATAATAATAATAATAATAATAATAATAATAATAGTTCTCCGAGATTGTTGGCACTACTATTAACACTTTACTACTGACACGAAAACAGCAAGTTAAAAGAGATGAGGCCAAACAAGAACACTATGCAGGAAGTCAAAGAAGATTAATAAACCAACACAGAACTGGTGTCGCATCTCATCTCATAGACCTTGTAGAACTGGTGTCGTTAGCCGCTAAACGCTGCGGGATATACTGAGGAGGGGATCTGAGCACTTATGGACTGAAAGGTTCGATGTGCAATGAGGATGATCTGTCGACTAACTAATTTAATTATTCATAAAATCTCTCACATGGCTGTATATTAATGAAGCCATACAGAGGAAATGGCGTACTTCTGGAGGTGTATACACTCTCGGGTTGTGTAATTCATTAGTCTCCAGATATAGTTCATAGACTTACCGGTATATACGCAATTGATAGTCTTTAAACCCCATCCATTCGTTCTTTTTGAGAACAACAAATGTAAATCTCGTTCAACCTGTTTCTCGAGCGTTGGCTATACTTAACAGATTTGTGCTAAACAAATAGTAGGTTTGGGCCCCCAAATAATGAATGGCGGAAAGTCGAAAGCAGGGATGTGTCGGTTTATGACTTAAAAGTTGTTAATATGGTAGCAGACGTTGTATTATAATGCAATGACAACATTTCGGCGATATATAAGCCCATGGCAGATACTGCATGTCGCTTAAGACTATTAATCATCCCACGGCACTGAACCACTTAAGTTCTCTTTGTAGCGCCTGTCTATATGTGTACGTTTCCCGTATGTGTAGTTGGTGTCTTGTTATTTGTCATAAATAAATTACTGCCTCTCTTGTCAGCGAGTCACCATAGTGGTATGAGCATCGGCAGTTCAGACAGCCATTGCAAACTACTGAACGGACTTTAAATCCCCTTAAAAATCACAAACAGCTAATATATGTTAGGGTTGATTGCGACTTTCTGCGTGCAAATAACTTCAACATGTCAGCTGGGGTTTTTGCAGGTTCGACTAGGCTTTTTACTGTTTTCTGATGGATAAATCAACTAGATAAATAATATAGATGATAAATCAGTTGGATAAATAATGTAGATGATAAATCAACAGTATAAATAATAATGCATGGTAAATCAACTGGATAAATAATATAGATGATAAATCACCTGGATAAATAGTATAGATGATAAATCAACTGGATAAATAATATAGATGATAAATCAACTGGATAAATAATATAGATGATAAAGCAACCGGATAAATAATATAGATGATAAATCACCTGGATAAATAATATAGATGGCAAATCAACTTCATAAATAATATAGATGATAAATCAAC